>JAUKWD010000102.1:0-10953 GCA_032356645.1 Aegina citrea | reverse complement strand
ACCAAATTCCTCATTTGACGTTTTGAGCAATAACTCGAGAACGCTTCATTTTTATGAAAAAAGAGTCGATGAAAAAAGTCTTAAACATTTTGCAAGGATCATTAAAAGTGCCAACGCTATAGGACTAGCACTAATATTTAGACAACCGTTTTTCGTCTAAAGGGCGAGTGAAAAATGGCCAAATTCTTACTTTGACGTTTTGAGCGATAACTTTTGAGAACGCTTCCTTTTTATAAAAAAAGTATCCATAAAAAAGTGTTTATAATTTTTCAAGGATCATTAAAAGTGGCAACACTATAAGGCTAGCACCAATATTTCTCGACGATCTTTTTTCGTCTAAAGGGCGAGTGAAAAAAACGAAATTCTTCATTTGACGTTTTGAGCGATAACTTCATCACGCTTCATTTTCATGAAAAAAGAGTCGACGAAAAAGTTTTTTAAAGTTTTGCAAGGATCATTAAAAGAGGCAACACTATAGGGCTAGCACTAATATTTATTGACAACCGTTTTTCGTCTAAAGGGAGAGTGAAAAAGGCCAAATTCTTACCTTGACGTTTTGAGCGATAATTTGAGAACGATTATTTTTTATGAAAAAATAATCGATGAAAAAAGTCTTTAAACTTTTGCAAGGATCATTAAAAGTGGCAACATTATAGGGCTAGCACTAATATTTTTTGAATACCGTTTTTCGTCAAAAGGAGCGAGTAAAAAAAAAATTCTTAATTTTACGTTTTGAGCGATAACTTGAGAACGCTTCATTTTTCGGAAAAAGTATTGATAAAAAAAATCTTTCAAATTTTACAAGGATCATTAAAAGTTGCAACACTATAGGGCTAGCACTAATATTTATTGACAACCGTTTTTCGTCTAAAGGGCGAGTGAAAAAAGTCGAATTCTTATTTTGACGTTTTGAGCGGTAACTTTAAAACGCTTCAATTTTATGAAAAAAGTATCGATGAAAAAAAGGTATTTAAAATTTTGCAAGGATAATTAAAAGTGGCAACACTATAGAGCTAGCACCAATATTTCTCGACTACCTTTTTTCGTCAAAAGGGCGAGTGAAAAAAACGAAATTCCTCATTTGACGTTTTGAGCAATAACTTGAGAACGCTTCATTTTTATGAAAAAAGAGTCGATGAAAAAAGTCTTTAACATTTTGCAAGGATCATTAAAAGTGGCAACACTATAGGACTAGCACTAATATTTATTGACAACCGTTTTTCGTCTAAAGGGCGAGTGAAAAATGGCCAAATTCTTACTTTGACGTTTTGAGCGATAACTTGAGAACGCTTATTTTTTATGAAAAAGAATCGATGAAAAAAGTCTTTAAAATTTTGCAAGGATCATTAAAAGTGGAAACACTATAGGGCTAGCGCCAATATTTCTCTACTACCTTTTTTCGTCTAAAAGGCGAGTGAAAACAACGAAATTCCTTATTAGACGTTTTGAGCGATAACTTGATAACGCTTCATTTCCATGAAAAAAGAGTCGACGAAAAAGGTTTTGAAAGTTTTGCAAGGATCATTAAAAGTGGCAGTCTAAAGGGCGAGTACAACAACCGTAATTCTTAATTTGACATTTTGAGTGATAACTTGATAACGCTTCAATTTTATGAAAATAGTCTCTATGAAAAAAGTCTTTAAAATTTTGCAAGGATTTTTAAAAGTGGCAACACTATATGGCTAGCACCGATATCTCTCGTCAAAGGGGCAAGTGAAAAAAAAAAAATTCTTAATTTGAAGTTTTGAGCGATAACACGAGAACGCTTCATTTTTATGAAAAAAGTCTTTCAAATTTTGCAAGGAACATTAAAACCCTACCTTACACGGGGGACACGGGGTGCCCCTCTATTATTTGATATTGGATAATTTAAAATAGGTAACCTCTAGGCATACGAAACTTTTTTACTTTTCGAAGTAACTTTTTTGACGTAATTCTGCGAAGTTTAAAGGTCATAGAAACATCCGTTAAACATATTACGTCAAAATTGTATTCGTACATCTCACATGCTTGTAGAAAAGAAAAAAATTGTGACTCGTCCTTTTTTTTCGAAACCGAGTGATCAAGAAAAACCTTGCTAACCCTATCGTGTTGCCACTTTTAATAATCTTGCAAAACTTAAATCACTTTCTTCATTAATACTTTATTTTGTCAAGTTATCGGTTTAAAACGTTAAATTAAGATTTTCGTTTTTTTTACTCGCCCTCATGATGAAAAATGGTTGTCAATAAATATTGCTGCTAGCCCTATAGTGTTGCCACTTTTAATGATTCTTTCGAAATGTTAAAGACTTTTTCTTTTTTTTTCAAAAATATGAAGCGTTCTCAAGCTATCGCTCAAACGTCGTTTTTTTTTCACTCGCACTTTTGACGAAAAAAGGTAGTCGATAAATATTGGTGCTAGCCCTATTAGTGTTGCCTCTTTTAATGATCCTTGACAAGATTTAAAGATTTTTTATATAGGTACTTTTTTCACAAGCTATCGCTCAAAACTTCAAGTGAGGAATTTCGTTTTTTTCACTCACCCTTTTGACGAAAAAAGATGGTCAAGAAATATTGGTGCTAGCCCTATAGCGTTTCATTTTTTAATAATCCTTGCAAAATTTTAAAGATCTTTTTCATCCATACTTTTTTCAGAAAAAATGAGGCATTCTCAGGTTATCGCTCAAAACGTCAAATAAGGAATTTCGTTTTTTTCACTCGCCGTTTTGACCAAAAAGTTAGTCAAGAAATATTGGTGCAAGCCCTATAATGTTGCCCCTTTTAATGATCCTTTTAAAATTTAAAAGACTTTTTTCATAAAACTTAAGCGTTCTCAAGCTACCCATTAAAACAAATCCGGTATTACCGCCCGGCCGGCATTGCCGCCGGTACCGCCTATACCGGTCTGGCGGTAATGGTACCGCCGGTAACCGGCCGGTGCCGGAAGTACCGGACATATACCGCATAGGCCGGCCGGCGCCGGCCATACCGGACCGGGCGGCAATACCGGACGACCGGGCGGCAATGCAATACCGCTATACAGACGATATATACCTTAAAGAAATATTTTTTTGCGGGAATTAATTTTCGTGGGAATTCATTTTCACGAATGAGGCTGGACATTTTGGGGGAATTAAATTTTGCGAATTTTCGCGATTTTATGATTTTTTTTTTTTTTGAAGAAGTTTCTTCTCTAATTTTCGTAAGTTCTACTATGGGAACAATATCAAAGACCAATTTTGAGTGATATTGATCAGAAAATTGGATTTTTCGCTGTAATTAGTTTTCGCGAATGACGACTTTGCATATTTCATGGGAATTGAATTTCGCGAATTTGTACAAAACAGGTATATAAAGGTCGATTTTCCTAATTTATTCATTATGTACAGTTCAATTATGAAAAAAATATTTTTTGAGTTCTTGCAGGGTTTTCATGCTCAACATTCTATTTCTTTATGTATTTTTTATTCACTCTAGATACTTGATGATTTGATGGACGTATTTATTCATGTTTTTTTGCATGTCTTAAATTGATCAGTTGATTTATATTCTGAATATGAATTAATTTATTTCATTCATGTGTCTTCCATCTCTTCTCGTTGGACTCTAACCATTTTTAGTGAAAAACAATTTTATTCAGATTTAAATATACGTCAAATTGCTAATTAAAAAGAACGAAGAGGATTTTTTATAAGAACCACAAGTAACTCAAGATTTAGACCTTTTTCTGTTTGTTTAAAATGGTAAAAGTCGTTTTTAAGTAACAAGGAGCGGAAAATAGATAGATAGACGCCTTTTTGTCTCTCCATAAAATCGGTAAATAAGTTTTTCTTTATTTGAAATCAAAGATATATTTAAATTAAAATAAATTAATCAAAAATGGTAAATAGCGTTAAAATAAAAAAATGAGTTTTTAGTTTAATACTTACCACAAATGCATTTTGAATTAAATGTACCGATCGAGGGGGGATAATCTCGCTTTTTAAGAACATTTATAATTTGTTGAAAATAAGTTTTAAGAATTTGATATTTATATTTAGGTCCGACAGGTATATTTAGGTCCTACGTATTTTACGGGAAAAAATTGGTAATAAAATGTACTTCCATTGTGATCCTAGATCAAGTTCCTTGGGGTTATAGGGTAAAATTAGGACCAAAATTACATTAACGGGTCAAAGTAGCGCAAATACTAGTATCTACAATGTCTTATCACTACGCTTTTTCCCTACGAATAATAACAAAAAATAAACAAATTGCCACTAGTACATCCTTTACATAACTAGAATAATCGTTTAAAGTCTTGCCTAGAATTTTCAGAAAATTAACTTGTACTGCGGGTACTTCTAGCATGGATGAGACCCTGTATATTTTTCTTACTGAAATACATGTGTATCTGGGGATGGGACAGTTTTATTATATTTATATGGTTAATCGTATATCTGTTAAACCAATACCCTTAAAGGGGAACTCCGCTCATTTTCAATATTTCAGTATAAAGTATAGGAACATGGGTAAGCATTTAACGTAATACCGATTTTGCATAGAAATCAACGGAAACCGTGAAAAATGCAAATCAAAGCGCGAAAATGAGGAATTAAAGGCGCACCACTCCACCACGTTCGAAGGGTTTATTGCAGCGATCAATCGATCAAAAGGCATGTCGACTCACGCAGGCGCCTTGAACTGGCTTGCGCGCTGCGCAGTGCCCTCTGCTTTCCATCGTTTTAAGATTAATACTCTCCGCCACGGAGCGGGGATATACACTGCTGCAGAAAACAATACCATAAAGCAGCGCACTCATCTGGGTTTGAGTTTTTAAAAAAGGTATCGTGGCGCATATTGTTTTATATTGAATGGGCGTACGCGTCCAATTCAAGGATGTGGTTTCTTGATGGGACTAACAAGATGCGTTTTGTGTTGCAAACGGGACTAAAATAGATGCGCCTTGTTGCGATTGCATATGTATCCAATCAGATTGTCGCCCAAGGGGCGCCCCAACAACATCTCCTTAATAAAATATAGAGTCAAGTTCAATATTTCCGTGAACGAAATTGCTTCTATTTCAAAATTTGTAAATAATTGAGGGGAACGAAAAATAATAATGAATACAATTCTATCGTTCTCTGTAACATACTGAAATATTGAAAATGGGCGGAGTTCCCCTTTAAAGACCCTGTTAATACGGGAGGTCGGAGCAGCCCCAAAAATACGCGTTGGAATTCTATGAAAAAGGTCGAAATTTGTGTAAGCCTTTCTTTTCAGTTAAGGTGTTATTTATTAAAGTTACAAAAAACGCAAGAAGTGGTTATGTTCCTTTTTCCTGTTATACAAACGGCTCGGGAGTTATAGCGTTAAAAGTTTATGGTAAGAAGTGGAAAAACGTAGCTAGTTTTTTAATTTATTAACAATATTATTTAGCAGAAACTAAATAGTAGTGGCTGACTTACTAGTTGACGACAATGGTGATAGAGATTGGTCTGGCCAAGGCGCTGAATAGGGGAAAGTGAAGTTATACAATATATTAAACAGAGTAAAATGGCAAATAAAACAAATAAAAAACATATTTCATGTAAAATGCTAGAGGAAAAATACATACTCTAACCCCCGAATAACATGGGGGGTCAAAATAACGGTGGTCAAATCAATATTCAGAAAATAATAAACGGGGGCGTCAAAATAAACGGGGAGGTCAATTTAACATCGCTTTTCATGAGCCTAAAATTTACATTTTATGTAAAAAATAACCATAATTTGGTAATTGTTTACCATTTATACCTCTAAAACGATTGAAAACACCCTAAATTTTGCTATTTTCCCATTTTGTATAGCTTATATAAAAGAGGTGAACAAATCAATAAGCTGCGGGAGTTAGAGTGCAAGAAAAGTGCGAAAAGTCAATTTTGAGTATTTTTTTGCCATTTCTATATAACATGACACTTTGAGCGAACCAGGCGACAGATTATCTAAATATTTAGATACAAAAACGAATTGGCAATTAAAACTAGATTGAAGATTCGTTGAAATCGCGCATAGCGCACAACTCTTATATTCACAGAAGACGGATCGTTCAAATCGCGCAATTCCAGAGATAAAAACGATCACGCAGTTTGCGCAACTCATATTTAAGGAAATGAAAAAGAAGTATAGGGAAGGGTAATTTTCAGTTTGGAGGTATTATTGGCATTTTGGCCCGGCAGTGGTCGTTTATGGAGAAAACGAAATCCTCACAATGTTTAATTAATTAAAAACAACTACGCCTTGCGATGGTCCACCGCATCTTCAAATTCCACAAATTTACAATATATTTTCAGTTAATATACAGTTTTATTCATTTCATTTCATCAAATGATATCAGGGTATAGTTTCTACTCATACGGACCCTCAAAAACCATTAGTTTTCAAAATTATATAATACACCCTTCCAGTAAGTCAGAAATTCGAGCTGATAAAATGCTGACCTGATGAAAATTCAAGCAAGATTGGAGATTTATATAGTAAATGTATCGGTAGCTAATAATGTTTACGCTATTGTCGCGTTATTTTAAATCTTAACAGAAAGACATTTCACTTACTTTTTGGGTATCGATGCCATCATTCTATATTCGACGTAAAATATTTTTGGGTTTGAATAAAACGGATTAGGCGTAATTTATTGTGCATTGAATGCATACTAATTTGCACACCATTTTTGTTGAAGATCCTCATCGCGCGAAGCATCATCGCGCGCTATTTGTTCACGAGTGAGAACTATAAGTCGTTGTATGTACTAGGTGCATTTTACAGTCCGGACCTGACACGCTGGAAGCGTGTATTTTCTGGGGATTGTCCCTTAACAATTGCTAATTCGCTTAGCAAAAATTATTTATTTTCATTCCATTAGTTTTTATTCATACCAAAGCTCAAAAACCATTAGTTTATTGTCTTAATCTCCGTATTATGAATTTTCCCGACCTACAGACCAATATACAGTCACTACTGACTATTAACTTGACACAATTAAGACTCTAAAGCAGGCGGAATAAAAATGATTGGTTAGACTTTGCCAAACTTGTTCACATCGCAGACGCATTAGGTAAATAAGCCGAAAAAAATATCTGAAAGTTGGTCCGATGAGGCCAAGAACAACTGGAATAATTGGACGTACAATAAAAAGGGGTGGATAAAAGGGCCAAAAAGGGCCATGAAAGGGATAAAAAGGACAATTTTAGGCACTTTTTGCGTAAAATTGCTAATTTTCTTCGCCCTTCGAAATAAAAAGGTGGTAATAAAAAGGATTTGGCGGTGTCTTTTCGAAAAATCGGTACCACTACCCCCTATAATTAGGCACGGGAGAGTAAGGTTCTTCGATCCATTAGCCCATACAATTACAAAGACCATATACTTGACCAAGTGTATCACATGAATGAAACGGGAAAGAAGCGATCATACAGTAGGCGTATTCTCTAGATGGAAAACGGAATATCTAGCCTCGTGTATTCTGTGCTGCTGGTGAAATGGGACCAGAATGCTCTGCATTCTTTAACCAACTTGCGAATTTGATAGCAGATAAGCGCGGACAGAGTCGTGCGACAGTTTCATCGTGGTTGCGAACAAAACACTATTTTTCTCTTCTGTGTTCGGCGCTGTTATGCGCCAGGGGTACGCGTCACAGCTTCTACAAGCCTGGTGTTGCGGAAACTGACATCGAGATTGATGTTATTGTTCCAGCGATTCGTCCTCTTTAATTTACTTTTTTTACTAAATTTTAATATTGTAACATTTGTCATATTTTTATCTGTACTTTTAAATTTTAAAATATTAAATTAACGAGTAAACGGAAATATGAAATATTTATTTTCAATCTGTATCTATTATAAAAATGTGGTATAGATTATTCATACATAGAATCGAAAACCATTTGTTTTACGAATAAGGAGATTATCTCCGTATTACTATTTTTGTCTTAGAAACCTATGCCAAAAAATGAGCTACCCGAGGCATTTAGTTTTTATGACAATTTATTGATGACCGTTGTTTTTTATGCACAATATCGTGTACACAATTAGAACGATTAAATCCACATAATCACATAAAAGTGGACGAACGGATGGAGGTGAATTCATACTCTCTAATTATCTGTCTGCGACAAGAACAAAAATAATACAGTCAATGCCGTATAGAAATGAAGTGTAAAACGGACTTGGATGGATAGACGTGAAATTCTAGACGTAGTTGAATGGTGAAAAAAATGTGGGAGTTTGAAAAGGTGGTATAAAAATACTGAATGGGAAAGTATAAAAATAGAGGTTTTAAAAAATATTGTAATGCTGCAAGTTGGCTATAAAAAAATGTGAACTAAAGGGTGATTTTTTTTCGCAAATGACTCTTTTCCACGTATGGAATTATACGTTCCTAATCAGATTTTTAATGAAAAAAAGTACGCATTGTGATAGTGACCAGTTCCTACATACTTCTATCCCATTGTTTTGAATAACAAAAATACCCCTGAATTTGAAAACAGGTTTCCATTTAATATTACGTCAAAGCATCGATCGACTTTGAGCCAATTCTGAAAAAAATAATAACTTCCTGAAACTGCCATAAACTGATATGCAGGGCACCATGACAAATAAAAATGTTGAACATTTACTTGTCTAAAATTATTTCATAAAATTTAAGCCATATATTCATGAACATTCACAACATGAACTGAAATTTGGTCACACAGGGCACAATGAGAGAAAACGGTTCTACAACTGCTCAGCTGATTTATTTTAAAAGGGGTTAATATGTGGCCACACGGGGCATCGTTACAAGTTAAAATTAAAAAAATTGCCTTACTATACGTTTTAAAAAAAATAAATAAAAAAACGCGTCTAATCATCTAGGTCAAAACATGCAAATATCCCGACTTTCAATAATTTTTCGGTGTTTTTAAACAACACAACAGAGGCGAAATTATGATCACATCGGATATCATGACACGTGAAAATATGGAACAATTGCTCTTCTAAACCTATTTTTTACAAAAATATATATAAAAATTTCATTAAATTTTAGGTCAAACACACAGAATAAATGTCAATTAACAATTATTTCGATTCTTATTACACAACATTACGTTCTGAAAATAGCCAAATTTTAGTCAGACGGAGCCTTGTGATAATATAACAAGTTTAAAATTACTCTATCAAACACAATTCATGAAAACATACAAGTTTCCAGTCGTAACTGGTCAAAAGGTCAAAGAAATGTTGAATTTTAGTTATTTTTGTCATTTTGCACGAAACAACCCCCCTGAAAGGGGCCAACAATTTGTCACATGGGCCACATGTATAAAAACAATCAGCTATATACATATTCCATGTCAAAATATAAAGTAAAAAGTGTTTTTAGTCATGATAAGGTCTAGACTATAATAAACAAGTCTTTCCTTCTAGCACTCACTCACGCACGCACATTTTATCTTATCAGCGACTTCAATTTTTTTAAACCGCGATGATTGTGCAAAGGAAGGACTAGCAATACACGGTATACCTTTACCATTCACCGGTCAATATTCTGACCGGTAATTAGAGCTCAGATAATACCGCAAGACAATGCGAAGAAACGCATCCAGTGAGACCATAATCCCGTGAGAGCACGTGGTACATACCGTGTATTGATAGTCTTTCATTTTGGATGATTCCTGTTGATGGCGATTCTTGTGAGTGCGCTTCGTCCAAAACTAAAAACTAACCTAGTCTAAATTAGGTCAAAAGGGTAAAAGATTTATGATTTATAGCTATTTTTGGTTATTTTAACAAAAAAATACCCTTAACAAGCCCAAAATTTACCAAAAATCCCTACTAGGTCAAAACTTCAAAGAATTTAGGCCAATTGTTACCAAAAAAAGGGCCAATTTTTAGTTTTCTGAAAAATTAAACAGTCATTTTTATATTCATCAATCAGAAAGGTGCTGTCACTTTCAAATATGCACAAAAAACACTAATTTGGAGGTTATTTTGGTCAAGCATGTCAGGTTTTTGTATTTTTTTGTCGCAAGAAGTACCTACGTATGGACGGATGGATGGATAAGCGTGAATCCATGGGTTTCTGAGATTCCTCGAAACCAAAAACACTTTGAACGGATTTTGAGATGTGGAACGGACAAACGGAAACAAAAACGGAGGCGAATTAGAAGTCTCAGTCACTTAGTTTTGGGAGGGGCATAAAGAGAAAAAAAAGCTTTGCACAAAAAATAGCCGTTCAGTTCAAATACTGTTTTATGTGTGCCTAACAAATAAGTTTCTTAAAATAACCAACTCACCTAACAGATCGAACAGGTTGCTCCTCACAGGGGACTGACCGACTGAATATGAGAAAGTGAAGTTATACGAGATATTAAACAGAGTAAAATGGCAAATAAAAACAAAACAAAAAAAATATATTTTTCATGTAAAATCCTAGAAGACATACATACAAGAAAATTCAATTTTGAGTATTTTTTTTTGGCCATTTATTATATAACATGACACTTTGAGCGAATCAGGGGACAGATAATATATTACATACAAAAACGAATTGGCAATTTAAATTAGATTGGAGGCTCTTTGAAATCGCGCTAATCACACAACTCTTATACTCACAGAAGACAGATCTTTCAAATCTCTCAATTCCAGAGATAAAAACGATCCCGCAGTTTGCGAAACTCATATTTAAGGAAATGAAGAAGAATTATAGCAGGGTAATTTTCAGTTGGGAGGTATTATTGGCATTTTAGCCCAGCAGTGATCCTTTATGGAGCAAAAACCGGCGAACGAAATCCCCCTATGGTTATTTAATTAAAACAACTACGCCTTGCGATGGTCCCTCGCATCTTCAAATTTCAGACATTTACAATATATTTTCAGTTAATATACAATTTCATTCCATTAGTTCGACCTAATGACCTATGACCTAATGAAAAACAAGTTTTGATGATATTCAAAATTTTCTAATAGGGGGGGGGGGG
>JAUKWD010000101.1:0-10958 GCA_032356645.1 Aegina citrea | reverse complement strand
GTGAAGTGATATCACACTCGGCTTCGCCTCGTGTGATATCACTTCACTCGTGCGAATATTTTGCGATATCTCACTCTTAGCCATGCGATATCTGCTTATTATACCACCTTCAAGAGAGAATACAAAAGAACTTGCCATGTAATATTGTCCGATATACCATGGCAATATAAAACTCCTCGCTGTCGGAGATTATCCGATTAAGCCGGTAATGGAAGAGCATTTACAGGATACCCAAAGGGTGATATTTTCGTGAAATATGAAGTAAGTTTTGTTATTTATCAGGTCATAACTTTATTTTCATCTCTCAAAGGTGGTATAAAACAAATAAAACAAATATTACACGGTGCGTGCAATATCGCTACTTATTGCACTCGTAGATATAGCCGTGTAATATCTGTTCAATCAAGACATCAAGGATTCGGTAGTGAACTATAAAATTCACTATCAAATCCTTGGTTCAATATACAACTCATGGCCGTGTTATATCTGCTTAATAAACGATTTATAACTTGCAATAACCGTTATTGCACGATTTAACTACATCTCTAATATGTGTCATTGTGATACCACCAATGTGTTATTAGCTCTTATTTGTCGAACCTTGTGAGACGACTAAGTCAAAGATGGCGAGTCTTCCCCTATTAATTAGTCACAGGGTGTATAAAAAGGAGTCTTTTTAACCTTTAAGGTGCGATAAAAACTCATTAGTTAAAGTAGCACTTCTTCTGCGCGCTCGTGCAATTTTGCAAAAATTTGAGTCATCTCCTGCTATTATAACGTAATATAATTCGAAGGCGTTCTATTTCATGTATATATCCTACATATAAAACCAAACAACGAATATTATTTACAAAATCATAGTCTTGCGGTTTTCTATCTTGGTCTTTATATGTATATTATTGTGGCTATTACTTTTACAAATGAGTTTGTGTAAGATATTATATTAGGGCATAATTCCTATGTATTATATACATAGAAGTAAAAGGGGAGTTCTAAGACAGGTTGGCCGCACCCGGTATCTTATTGTTTTGGTCATTATTTGTTGGTGCCAATCCTACTTTTCAGCGTCTCGGATCTTATTGGTTTGATCAGGGAGATCATATTGTTTTTTCGGGTGGATCCTATTGTTTACCAGAGGGAACGGACTGGTAGCACGAACGCAATTACGACTAGACCGGAGACGTGCACACAACACGACTAGACCAAATTTCAAAGCGGTTCAGCCCAGTTAATGACCGCCGACGCTTGTCCGTCTGTTCTTTTTTTGTTTTTGATCGCTGTAGGCGAATTTGAGCCATCAACTTCACCGCAAGGTGTTGTCGACAAGACTATATGATCGTTTTTGTACGTTGTTGTTGCCATCGCAACGGCACCATTGTTATTTTTCCGGTAACTTTCGAGTGCCGTCTTGTTCTTCACCAACGTCTCGGGAAAGTTTGCGTCAGCGAGCGCGGTCAATAATCTTTCGCGTTTCGGCGAGATCATTTTAGAATGCGGTGAACGCGCCACTTCACTGACCAGATCGATAATGTTTGTTCTTCGCAAGCAAGTGGAGAAGACCCACGATGTTTTGCACATTCCCCTTCTGACTGGTGGGCAACACATCGATCACCGTCTTTCTACGCGAAACGATTTATCGCAGAGCCGGTTGAACCGATCTCACTGTGTCAAGTTTGCGCGGCGAGCGACACTTTTCCCGTCTGGGAAAATGTGTGAATGCGTCCTTGGTCGCTTCGCGGAGGACCTGCTTTAATAACTCGAATTTGCCCATCTGTGCCTCAAGATGCGTGATCACGGATGCGCCACACGGGTTCTTGAAGAGAACAATGGAGTCGGTGTTGAGCAACATGTCGAACTTGCTCTTGTGAAACAGGTTTTGCGTGAGAAAGACTCCGCGTGACGTCCGTGCGTGAACAACGGCGGAACATCAGCTCGGCTGTTCGCATTCTAGGTCGTCTAGGACAACCACCGTTTGACTGGAATGCTCGCCGATGACGTCCTGTAGCCCGTTCGCCGCCAAGTCGCGCACAAACTCGATACATTTTTTATGCTAATGCGGCTGCAACAGTGATCACAGTGAGAAAGACGACGCTCACGTCCGCGTGACGTCCGTGCGTGAACAACGCCGCAACATCGGCTCGGTTGCTCGCAGTCTAGGACAACCACCGTTTCACCGAAATGCTCGCCGATGACGTCCTGTATGCCGTCTGCCGGCAAGTCGTGCACAAACTCGACACGTTGCTGATGCTAATGCGACTGCAACGCGTTCTTCAGCTCGTCAAAAACGTCCTGTTGAAGTGCGCCATAGAACCAGAGGATCACATCGAGACTCGGCGCGATAAGTTCACGATTCTTGAGCTAAAACGTTTTCGTAAAATTCGTTTTTTGTAAAATTCGTTTTACGCGTCGGTTTCCCGCCAACTACATTGATAATTGATGCACGAAACGGAGCTGCTCTTCGCTAAACGTTTTTTTTTTCCGTGGTGAGTATGCGCGCATGTAGAAAATACAATAGTCGACCGCGGGAACAGCGCGCTTCTATTTAATGAATTACTACGCGCGCACGCAATTAAAGAGATGAAAACCATAGTACAAACGTACATTTTGAATATATATGTTCTCTTATAAAAACGTGTTTACTATAAATTTTATAGTGTTATATCGCGTCAGCACCTTCATTTCACCAGCGACGCTGCAAAACGTGTCGCTGCGACTAGGCGCAGCACCGTACATAACGCAGTAGTATCCGCACGCACCCGAGTCGAGCGCTTAAAACTGAACGTTGTTGTACCTGACCTCGCCCGTCGTCATCGAGATGTCGTCAATAAACGGGAAAATTCGCTTCGTATGCGTCTGGCGGCAGGCCAAAACTGTCGAAAAACTCCTCGCTGCCGCGATCGTATAACATGGCAAGCCAGTGTCGTCCGCTTCGCGTCGACGGACATCAGTTGCACACGTACACGTACACGCCCAGGAATGTCTCGCGTGTTGCCGCGCTACACCGCATAATAGTATCCAGTTCGCGCGTGTCCATCATGTTGTTGTCGTTTATGCCATATACAGTCAAACATTGTGATTACGACACTGGTTTCGTTGATAAAAATTTCGTTGTCGAACTGCAAGTAGACAAACAGCGTGAGTGGTGCGGTAAGATTCTGCGCAAACTTAATCTCTAGCGTTTAGGGTCGTTGAATTGTTCATCGCCCTGTGATGGCGACAAATCGTATGTGAGCGCATATCAACCCTTTTTAGCCCTCAAGCTCGAGGCTAGTGTTCACGTTTGCGTAACGCGCGTTTGTGACTGTGTTTGTGGCCCATGAAGCCACTGCGACTGGGTAAACAGATCCTTGTGCAACTTTCTGCGCATGCGTAACATGTTGTTCAGCTTTGAACACTCGGTACTACCCTTTAGCCCATGATTCACGGCGCCGTTCGCTGCGCTTGTGCCGTCGGCCTTCTTAATACGATACTTGACTTCCACCTCGGTCTTCTTAAGCTCGGGGAAACGGTCCGGAGTCTTGATTTCAAACTTGATACCCGAATTGTTCATTATACGCGGTCGAACGGTTATGTGCGTTGACTCTTCGATTTACCGCCGCACCTTTGCACCTTGTGTCACATCGTTCACGTTGCTCAACGCGCACTCGCTCGTGTTGATGCCAGCCATAATGGTGCTGCTGCTGCTGCTGCGGCGGTTCACAGTCGTGGAGAGTTTGTACTTCTTCTTTGCGGCCGGTTATCTTTATCCTTGGCTTTCCGTGTTGGAGTAGTTGTTTTTCGAGGCAGTGCGTTCTTATTGATAGCATCCATGGCGGACTTGGGTGTAGCCTCCTGTGAATAATTCTTCAAAGCATCTTTTAACATGCTCTGATTCGACGCGACATCATCGAGAACGCGTACGCTTGCTGTTGTGGCACGTGTTGTGATAAATTTACCCGCTCGTGCGCTAACGCCTTTCACGATCGGCGCCGCTCGACATATCATGGGAACGACGACGCGAAAGAGTGTCTTGAACAGTTTTGGTCGTTTCGACTGCTGCTGCGATGTTTTCAGTTTTCGCATGACGTGATTGTTTTGTATGCACGTGAAATTGTTGTTGACGGGCACGTTCTCTAGTAATTACTGACACGCGGACAACGCACTGCCTTTTATACTTTTCTCTTGCGCAAGTGCAGCACGACAAGCACCTTGCCTGTGTCAAAACCAATGTGCTTGTCCGTGTCGTCACAGATGTCAAACTTGATCGTTGTGACTGTGTGCACCTTGAGAGGATAGTAGTAGATCGTTTGAAAACGTCTTGACACGTACTGTCGATGCGGTTCACCGTCGACGTTGACGACGATCGTGCGCAAGATGTTGACGTTACCGACGGGATGTGGTTGCGTCAGTGTATTGGCCGTATGGATGCGGCATAAGCATGCCTGTCGGCATGCAGAAAAAGAATAAAAGGGCAACGGATCAACACCAATGCCCCCTTCCACCCCAGGAACAGGGTTTCGTAGAAGGCGAATAACGTTCCGAATGCACTTGGCCGAATAATGGTCGGATGAACCTGCTCGCCGGTTTATCCTTTGGGGCCCTCCGAAAGGAGGTGTACCGGTCAATACCAGCACCGAACACCGTGCTGAGAACGGCCCATACAATCAAGGCCCCCGACTATTCGATTCTGATGCTGAATACCTCAGAGCACCGTGATTAACGCACAGAGCCTCATCCTCTTGCGCCTGCCTATCATGCTGTATATCCCTGTTTGCGTCCCGCATCACCCCCGCATCTCGTCCCACAAGAGAGTCCACAACTCCGCGTGGTTCGATCGGGGCACCGCGATATCACATATATACAGCTAGGCCGCCAAAAATAGGTCAGCAATAACCTCGATGCAAAGAAAGAAAGGCAACATATATCGGAGAACCGGACCGATTTCCACTGGAGGATCAAACGGTTCACCTAGAGATTCTCCATTGGTCGGTGGATTCCCAGACAGTGGGATCCAGACCTTATCAACAAACAAACAAACAAACACAGTTAGTGTACAGGTACATTTGATGGAAACCACCGCTTGACGTGGCCGCAAACGCACTCGTTAGACTGCACATTTTCTCAACCATCGTGCCCTGTGCGAGACCAAACAAGCGCGCCACGTCATCGTTCATGCTATCGTTGCGTGCTGCACCTTTGGTGCATGCGATTTTTCGGCAGCACGTTTAGTCCGGTACAATCAGCTTGACTTTATCCATTCAACTCCTGTCCAGCGTCGAGTTATAAATCAATTAGATCACGGCGATCAAGTCTGGAATGTTTTTGTAAAATCCAGGAGGTACTTCTTTTGTCATGCGCTTTTCTTTCTGTTTTGTGGTGCGCAGGTACGAGTAGAAAATCTCAAATGTGTTGCTTTCCGCGCGAACGTCGCTCTACAACTGCGGGTACTGAATCTCGGCGAGAACCATGTCGTACTCGTCGTTTAGCTTGAGCTCTTGCGGTGGTTGACGGTGCAGATCGAGAGCGTGTTCTCCTTGAAAATGCTCATAAACGCGTTGCTTGCAGATAGAACCCTTGCTCGGACAAGGTGCGCGCTTTCGAACCCGCGTCTACAGTTTACGAATGTATTTCATCCACGAGTTGAATGAACTAGCCCAGCATTTTCATTGGACGAGTGAGGTACTCGCTAGGCTCGCGCTTGCGTTGTAAATCTGGTTCGTAAAACGCACTCATCACGCTTTCACAAGACAAGTCGCGCAAGCAGTAGACGGGCGTGCTTTGCAGACGACGGTTTCGAATCACAAATACCGCATTCTTCCAATTTGGAAGGTAGCCTTTGATGAACGCGTGACGTTGTTTACTGATATGCACCTACCCGCCGAAGTGTTATTAATAGTTTTTTGCTCGTTCTGGTGTTGTAATTAAATTACGCGTCGTTGTCGCTGCAACTTTACCGTATAAACGCTGTCGAATGAGCCGCTGATGAACGCGGCGTAGTTGCATTTTGATCAAACGATGGTAGGTAGCGTTGTAGTCTTCCACGATCGCCGGTACGTGTTCTCGTTGGTAGTAAAAAGCTTGTACGTGCACCCCCTTGATCGATTGTTTGTTTAAACCGTTCTACGATGCCTTCTGTCTTCTACTTGCTGTTCGTCATGACAAAGTGACCATTGTGCTTACGAAGAAACACTTAAGCGTCGGTGAACTCGCTTCATCTGTCTGTTTGTAGTCGTTTTGGTTTGCGACCTCTCGCAAAAGTTAGCTCGAGTGCAGTAATGATGTCGTCGTCTAATTTTCGTCGAAGCGTCTCGGCCAAGGCGTATGGATAGTCAGTCGATGCACGTGGGAATCTATTAATTGCCCTTGTTGGCGTGCGCAAGCGATTGCACGTCGCACCAATCAGCATGCCATTGATCGTCGATCGCCATGACTATGGTTTTGTTACGCGTAAATCGAAGACACACGGGTTTGTGCAGCGTGTACGTCAGCTGTTCTTCGAACCAGTTGTCGACTTCTCGACGCCTAATCGAAGAGAACGAATGGCGCGCTGCGTTGTAGACGTTTTCGTTGCCCATATACGTGCTCGGCTTTGCCACGTCATAGAACAGAAAGTGTATGAGCGCCAATGTCGTTAACCGGTTTGTCGTTGGAGCGTGGCTGTACAGCGTTTGACATTCTTGCCATCATCGACATCGCAGAGTGTTCAATGAGAGTGTTCAATGATCACTCTTCTGCCTAAGCAGACGTTAAACAGCTTCGTGCTGGGATTCACCTTGACAACCTTTGAGGATTTCGGAAAACACGCACCCTTGTTAAGCTGTCCGTACACTGTCCGTACGCGTGCGAGGTTGCGAGCTAAATTTAGACACGGGCACATCACGTTGAGAGCGTTTTGCGCCATTCCGCTATTGACATACCCTATGAAAGGAGCGCATGCATAACTGCACACACATTCAATCACGCACACGAGACAACATGACATCGCATCGAGCAAAACGAACTTCGTCATCGTCAAAACATCCCAAGATGATCTTTAGAAAACACAAATCCGTTTGCAAGCGAGCACGTTCATTCGTGTATACCAATAGGAAATTGACAAGGCGCAAAAGAGAGTGAACCAACGCGGTGACGGTCTTGTCTCTGTGATTATACTTCTTCTAGCCACCGTAATAAGCACGGCCGTGGTCAGTGCGTGAACGCACGCGAAATGAACTCGACTGCAAACTACACGTCGGACGTTCTGATTTGGGTACCGCCACTGCCACTGCCAATGCGATACGACAACACAGCTTCAGCGATTATTCGCGATGATCGGCAGCGCGCTTGCGTTCACGCTTGTGATGAGAAAATGACGCGTGAAAGCGCCTGGCGACAATTGGGTTTAATTATAGGGCATGCGCACGACGTAATCATCAGTTGTACACTGGATGTAAACGCGATAACATTATGTCATCCTCTGCTTCTTGTCAAACACCGCGACGAACACATGAGTGCCTGTTGTGCAACAAAGAGAACATCAATCACATGAGCAGTCATCTCAGCGGCGTGCAGAAGTTGATGACGCATAAAGATCGCGCACCTTTCTTGAAGTGTTAGCTCAAGATACAAATGACGAAGGAAGCGGGCAAGAAACACAACGGCGTCAATCATGCGGACACGGTGCTCGAAGAAAACGACAATGATGTTGATGTTGATGAGAGAAAGATCACCTTCGCGTTTTGAAAACAAGAACAAACGCTGTCCGGTAATTTTCAGCAAATGGAGGATCACATAATGGCGATACGCGTAAAATGTATAACGAACAACGATAGACGTACGTGAATGTTTCGTACCACTCTCTCAGATGGGGATAAAAGCGGTGGCGACGGCGTTGTGCGACACAGATTCTCCGGTGCAAATAAAACGGAAATACAATTACGATAACAATTCCCGTGCTGTCAAACGTAAAAAAAAGCAAGCGACTGATGCTCGTGTCGTCGATACCTCGTCGGACGTTCGCAACTCTTCTGGTAGACTCGATTTTTTCGAAAAAAGGTTCGTGCGTTGTCAGTTTATTTTTTCACCTGTGATTGAAACGCGCAGCACGAGTGCTTCTCTGATGATGCATGAGCGAAGGACATAAACTTATTCGTGTAAATAGTTTATTATTTAAGAGTAAAAATTATGAAAACTATACTTCATATTTTCTTTCTCCTTGTCGTTGTTTTGAAAATGAGAACTCAGTGATCCGTGAAAATTATTTAATTTGTGTTAAGTACATCCCACTTATTACAATTGTAACTTATTACAATAACGATAGAGTGTCTATAAGAAATCGTTTGTATATTTCACGATCGGTACTTTCTCGACGAACGTCAGGCACTTGCTTTTACTAAACGCAAACATGGTGTTCATGTGCTTGACAAGCATCACCGCTTCACCGACGAACAGGTAGATGCCGTTCTTAAGTGTTTCATCCACTGCGTATTGCAATAGCTCGAGTTGCCGGCACGTATCGACCCTTTTCAGTTTGGTTTTCGTCTAGGGAAGGATCGTGTTATCGATCGTTGTATCCTTCGAGAGCTGCGCGCTTCCCGTCGCGATTGCTATAACTCAACCAGTCAAGTAGATCGCGTAGTGCATCGCCACCGATGAACATCTGCTTCTGGAGGGTCATTCGATGCTTGCTGACCGCGCCGAGAATAACACGAAAGATATGTTCGACTTAATCATCTCATTTCACGCCGAACTGATTAAAGTGCGCGCCGGTGTACAGGTCAAGGCCTTTTACAACGAGCGACAACTGTACGCCACCTCTTTGTTGCCAGAGACCTGGCGTTGGCTTCGTTCTCGAGAATAATCAACTTGTCTTGCGTCTTCACTTTGTTGTTCTAATCGCTATCCGCCACAATGCTATCAGCTGCAGGTTTCGACATTGTTGTTTATTGTTTCTTGCTACTGTTGTTCTTTTTGGAGCTCCGTATTCTTTGATGCGCGTTCAACTGAACATGCGATCTGCTTTTAGAGCTTCTGGCGAGCTGTTGTTACCAAAATGAGCTGTGTAGTGTGCGCGAAGAAAATGCACACCAACTCCGCACATGGGGCATTCAAACAATCTTTCGTGTTGTCGATTCATCGTGTCTAGAAATAAACACGTCACGTGCTCTTATTATAGCTTTTGCACAAGCGCTTGTGATAAAAAATCTCGCAAACGAACGCACTGAACGACGTTGATTTTACCGATGCCCTTCTTGTTTCGACGGCGAAGCTCGGCGATCTCTTAATTCATCATGTCGGTAAGGACGCGTCGTATCCGCTTCAGTCAAATTCGTTCGCGTCAGCGAGTATGTTTGCGTACACATACTTCGTGCAGATTTGGTAGCAGAGGTCGCCGTGTCTATGAAACGAATCTCGCTCCGCGGACCGAAGTAGCGCGCTTTGATCCATATGTAATGATACCGTATCATCAAGACCTTCGACAGGTCGAGGATCACTTGTCCGACGTTAATCGTCTTGTTCAACCAGACCGACATGCTATAATTTTCGATGGCTGTCAGATCCTCCGATATGATAATTTAAATCAAAACGTTGGCTTGGAGGTGAGTTTCTTAAGGCGTTTTGCACATTTTGCATTCAAAAATGACGTTATTTAACAGTTTGTACAGCCACTTGAGAAAATCTGACGATGCAGAGACTCGTTGCACGATGTTGAATGTAATATACGGCTCGAGCCAAGGCAATTGATCGAACGCCAGCACGCGATGAATCTTCGTCAGCTTGAGACCCTGCTGCAGGTACAGCTGCAGCGCACAGTAGTTCACGACGTAGTTGCACTTGGGTTCGAGCTTGGTCACGTACTGCCAAAAACTCGGCATTGTCCATGTACATGTCGAGCAACTCGCGCTGCTTGTTCGACAGCAGGTCGTAGCCGATGTTCTTCTTCTCGATATCGACCTCGAGCGGTCAGTTCGAAACCTTTCAATTCGTGCTCGCTCAGCCAGCGGTAGTTGTCGTTCTTGAGGCAGTGTGACATGGCCCAGTCATACAAGTTGTTTATGACAAGATAGATCAGAAAGGCGCGGATTCCATTCTCATCCACTTCGCCACACCTCCGCGCATACCCGCCTTGAACTACAAATGCTGGTCGACTTTCTCAATCAAATCGATCGGGGCGTTGGTCATGCGCAGACCCGCAAACAGCGTCAATCCTGGAGTTGCGTAGAACCACCACGGATCGAGTTTTTAGTTTTCTAGGCAGAGCGTGCGGAAATTTGTGCATGACGTCCACCAGCAGCATTACGTCCGTAAACAGGTTCGCAGGTAAACGCTTCGTCCGGTTTTTAACAGGCAAAAACGTCCCACATGTGACAAGCATGCGCTTCGTCGTCACTGACGCTCTTGTTTTTAAGAAGCGAAAAAACGCGTCCTGTGTTCACTCGAACCTTTTGAACGATTACATGTGCTTTTACGAGTACACGCCATTCCTCTTCACACATTGAAGCTTTGCGTATACGCGTGCCACTTCGTCGGTACAGAGCTGCGGCGGAAATATAACCATGCTCATTCGTTGCTGTCGCGATGATGAGGTGGGCATCGCTATTCGCCATATTGTGTAGGAAGCACGGTATCGGAATCGAGTCGGCCACGATACGATAGTTCAAGTTGCATATTGGATGCGCCCGACCTCGGTAGACGCCTATCACGTAACAGTGATTGCAATGGAGTGGATCGTTTTACCACAATAACTCCTTCTCGCAGATCCAGCATTGTGTCGCTGCCTGAAAATCGGCTTTTTCCTCGTCGGTGAGCTGGGGAATCGGAGCTTCTTTCTTCAGCTATCCGTGAACGCGTTTTTCGTCGGCTGGTAGGCGATCGATGAATTAACGGTCCACATGTAAGGGGGAGGTATTTTGACCCTCCCTAGAAAGTCGGCGTGAATTGCGAGAAAACGACGTTCGCTCCGCGCGAGATTTTTTAGAAGTGTTACTAAACTTTCGAGA
>JAUKWD010000100.1:0-11093 GCA_032356645.1 Aegina citrea | reverse complement strand
AAATCGCTAAACGATAAGAAATGGTACGTCACCTTCATGTAGCAGTGCAATACTTCATAATATTTTGTCCCAAAACATTCCCGCCACCTGGATCTCCGAAACGAGCACACATCGAATCGTCATTGTTCATCGCCGTTATCCCCATCATCTTTCTCGTCAACAGGAAGAAGCAAAACCAGCTTTTGCACAGGGCGATCAACAGTTGACATAGCATTGTTAATCTTGTATTGGACATCAACCTTTCGTACTTTACCATCAATTCCTGGATATGACTTCAAAACTTTACCCATTTTCCAATGACCACGTACGGCATTTGAATCTTGTATCAAAACAATATCACCTTCTTTCAGATTTCTATGTTCAACGTGCCATTTTTGACGAATAATCAGGCTTGGGAAGTAGAATCGATTCCATTTTACCCAGAATGCATTCACTATTTGTTGTATAAAATCGTGTCTTCTCTTCGGATGTTTTGATTCATCAAATGGACCACTAGCCGTTCGTGATGTTGCCCGACCAAGGATTAGATCATTTGGGCATAGATACGCACCATCAGATAAATCGAGATTCATCTTGCCAATAGGCCTTTCACTGACCAAGTTTGCAGTTTCATACATTACAGTAAGTAATTCCGAGAATTTGAGAACTTGTGCTCCTATTGCGGCGTATATTGCCTTCTTGCACGAAGGGATTAGCGATTCAGAGCAGCCATTTTTCCATTTAGCATCTGATGTAGCGAAATGCCAATTTAACCCATTTTCAATTGCAAACTCTTTCAACTTTGATTCATCCAAATTTGTTATCATTTTCTGTAATACATTGTTAGCTCCTTGCAGTTGAGAACCTGGGTCAGAATACACATTTGTTGGTGTTCCCCTCAGTGCCATGAATCTACGGAATCCTTGTAGGAATGCATCTGTACTATAATCAAACACAAGTTCAATGTGTACGGCACGTGAATATAGACAATCCAGTATTACACCAAATGCTTTGCCTCTGGTTCTTTTGTTTACCTCTCCTCGAGTTTCAAATGGACCAAATAAATCCAAACTTATGCTTGACCAAGCTGGGGCTGGATTCAATCGAACATCTGGTAAAGGTCCCATCACTTGATCAATATTTTTCTTTGAATTCTTGCGGCATACAACACAGTTGAATCTGACAGTGCGAGAAAGGTTCTCCAATTTCACGATCCAGTACTTCAAGCGAACCTTACAGGTTGTTGCGGATACTCCACTGTGACTTTGCTGGTGGATGAACTCTACATATAGACGAGAAAACCTATGTTCATACGGAAGCAGAATCAAATCTTTGTCATTGTAAGTAGCCTTCATCCAATGTTCCAATCGCTCACCAACAACTATTATTCCGTCTTGTCTCCTCTTTGCTCCCAATCGACTGTATCTATGCAGTATGTCATAATCTGTGAAGACGGATTGGGCATCTTTAACCCAAAACTCAACAGCTTCTTTCAAGTCATCTAGATTTGATTCTTTCGTTGCATTAAATAGTGATGGGATTGGCAGATGTTTGTATAAAGAAAGAACTCTTGCTGTGACACGAATCAAGCGGTTGTGCGATGAGAATCGATTTATGTTGATTCTAGAAGCTAGATTGTCTACTTCAACTGCTTCGGCTGCAAATACACGTGATTGCATTTCAGGAAGTTCATCTGTGACTGGCAGGAAACATATTGGCCATTCAGATTCAGGAAGTTGCAGCCATTTTGGACCACTTTGCCATTCGCTGTCCGTCTTTAACTCACTTGGAGATTTTGTTCTTGTAATCCAATCCGCAATATTATTTTCGCTTTCTGTCCAACTCCAATTTTTCTTGTCAGTAGCTCCTTGTATTTCACCAATTCTGACACTCACAAAGGTTTTGAAGCCGTATGAGTCGTTCTGAATCATTGATTGTACGATTTTTGAGTCAACAACAAAGATAACCTTTGAAAATTGAAAACGACTTTCCTCTTCAGTGAACACAAATAAACGCTTAGCAGTTACAGCAGCGCATAATTCCAAACGTACTATTGAGATCTTCTTCGTAGGTGCTACTCTGCCCTTAGCACATAAAAGGATCGAAGAGAATGAACCATTCGAATGTTCCCATCGCACATAAGAACAAGATCCATATGCTTTCTCTGATGCATCACTGAATGTAACCAAGACTGGCTTTCCAACAGAATCAGAGGGCTGAACACAACGCTTGAATGATAATTTTTCAACATCAAACACCTCTGTGAAGAATTCTATCCAGTCACGTTGAACCTCATCAGGAAGTACATCATCCCAGTCATAATCCTTGGCCTGGTTTTTCCAAAGATCCTGCATCATTACTTTAGCTTTCATTGTAAATGGCGTCAAGAGGCCCAATGGGTCATATATGCCATTGATCTGTGAAAGGATCATGCGTTTGGTGATATCAGATGGTGCATTACTTTTGAACTGTTCCAATGATAAATTTGGTCCCGTTTTAACCTTCCTTCGCTTTGGTGAGAAGTTGATACCGACTTTGAATTCAAATTTATCTTCTACAGGATTCCAATGCATTCCCAGAATCTTCGACTTTTCATTGCTCACTTCTCTAGTAGCTGTAGAAGTCAAATCTTGTGTCACAGCAGATATGGATTCATTACTTATCCACTCTTTGACGGAGAAGCCTCCCGATTGTAATATCTCGTCAATATTGCGTGCTATATGTGTTGTATCATTCACGTGATCAAAGCTATCAATTATATCATCAACATATGCATTATCCTTTATGACTTTAACAGCTCTTGGATATTGGTCTTTGTACTCATCTGCAGTTTTTCTCAAAGCTACTGTTGCGATGGCTCCTGCTGGTTTATCGCCGAAAGATACTCTGGTCATGACATATGTATCAGGTTTGCGTTCAGTTTCTAGATTTCTCCACAGAAATCTATGAGTATGCTGATCCAAAATTGATATACGTACAGAGTGATACATTTTTCTGATGTCCCCTGCAAGAGCAACACGGCCTTCTCTGAATCGCAGTAGTATTCCAAGCATGTTATTGATCAAATCAGGTCCCTTGGCCCAGCAATCATTCAGTGAACAACCATTGAATTTTGCTGAGGAATTAAATACAATTCTGCATGGTGTTGATGTCGATTCAGCTTTAATAACCTCGTGATGACTGATATATTGCACTGGGCCACTGTACTCTTTGATAGCAGAGCTTGATAATTTAACTGCTACACCTCTTGAAACCATATCATCAATCTGATTCTGATACATTGTGGCTCTTTCTTTGTCTTTAGACAGCCTTCTTTCTGTACTTTTGAGCATTCCAAATGCTACTTGATAATTATCTTGCAGTGAGTTTGGGTCTTTTATCCACGGATAGCGTGCCTCCCAATGCTCTGACTTTCGCACGACTCCATTTTCTATCAGTTGTAACTCCCTCTCTTCCTTTATTGTGTAATTTTTGCCACCAATGGGACATTTCCCACACCGACAACTGCCACACTTTGGCGAACATTCAATGCCCAAACTTTCAATATCAAAGAAGTTTTGTATTTCTATATTCTTTGCATGATGCACAACGACATGTTTCACAATTTTTTGTGTTTTCTCACGCAAAACAGGATGCGATCCTCCAAGGCATTTGCCAAATCTATTTTCCATCAAGAGAAGGTGCCCATTTGATTTCTTTCGTAACGGGTGAAAACCTGCATACTCGAACCCAATTAATATATCAATTTCACCATGAGGTCGTTGCAGTTCGCTCATAGATATGCCCTTGAACAGTTGAGTAACTCCTGAAAGATCAATTGACTCCAACTCTGTTGAAATTTTACTGATACCATATAGCATAACATGAATCAATTTCCCTTCCTTATCTTTCAATGCTAGCTCATACTTAGAAGACATGATTTCTTCAGTTTCACCACCTACTTTAGTAACAGCAAGTTTGACATATTTTCCTTCAAGTTTAAGCTGTTTTGCTTTCTTGAATGTGATGAGGCTTAGCGTGGCACCACCATCCCATAAAATATTTGCATTATCGTCATTGATTGTCTTCACATTCATTAGTTGCAGCAAGCAAGTTCCATTTCCACTTTGCTGAGCATCGCTATTCTGCCTAGTATGAAATGCGATTCCTTGCACGTGACATTCATGCAATAGCCGATTATGAAATAGCTTGCATTCATCTTCGTTACATTTTCTCCTTGATCGGCAATATGATGATCTGTGACCAATCTTCAAACATGACCAGCAAGCACGATTTTCCTTTACAAGTTGCATTCTCTCCAGTGGTGATTTTTCAATGAAGGCTGAACATTCATGGACAGCATGTGAGTTGTCATTATGCACCCAGCATCGAAACCTTTCCTTGTTCTCATCGTTACCGTGAGTGCTTTCATTTGATTCTTGCATGTGATGAATATTCCCTTTGCTGTTTTGTTCAGCTGAAGACGCTCTTAAATCTGTATTCATGTATTCAATAATGCTTTTGCGCTCAACGAGAAACTCCAATAATGCAGGGAACTTATTGAATTGATCAACATCTGAATTGGTACATCCTTTAACTTTCTCGGCCCATTTTACTTTAATATCCGTTGGAAGTTTTTCTTCAATTAGACTGACGGTTGATGTATTTGAAATTTCTTTCTCAAGTTTTAGTCGTTCCAAATCTCTGTATGCACATTCTACAGTATCAACAAGTTTGATGAATTTGCTGTTTTCGTTCTCTTTGACAGTTTGCATCTTCTTTATATCATACATGATTACATCTATTACCTTGGACGGTTCGCCATATTTGTCGTCAAGCCTTTTCCACATTTCATCAATACTGTGATCAACTGTTTTGACTGACTCTAGAGGTGTACCCGATAAACATGATTTCAATACATATGACTGTTGGCTTTCAGATATGGATGGAATAACTTGACTTTTGAAATCGTCTTTAAATCGAGGGTATTCCCTTATATCTCCATCAAACTTTGGTAACGGCATTGGTTGAAGCTTTAATCCATATGTTTTTTTACGTTCCTCCACAGATTCAGATTCGACTTTTTGCATTGAGGATGCAATCATTGCTGTTATCTCAGAATATATATCATGTATACTGTCAGTCCAAGATAACTCGCTATGAACTTCACTTCGTTCCAACGTGGCTAGGAATTGCGCCTGAGCATTTTTGCA
Organism: Aegina citrea; assembly: GCA_032356645.1. NCBI lineage: Eukaryota > Metazoa > Cnidaria > Hydrozoa > Narcomedusae > Aeginidae > Aegina > Aegina citrea. The sequence continues at coordinate 5,922 of JAUKWD010000100.1, read as the reverse complement.
CCGCTCCAGTTGATTTTTCATATCGGTTTGACTGTCTTTCAGTAGCCTAGCTAGAGTATTATCATCTAGTTCCTTTCTGAGAAGCAACTTCTTTATTTTTTCAGCTTCATTGATGATTTCCATTCTTTCAAAATCCCTCAATGTTTCACAACGTTGACATTCAGTTTGTATTTTAATATGCCTTTTTTCATCATCAGTAGGGACTGAGTTATCAGGCTGATTAGAATTATTATCATTCACTCTCTTTATGTAGTCATGTGTCATTCTTTCTGTGGATGTAAATATTTCTTCTATCTCATTGATCCATTCATCATACTGCCTTTCATCATAATCATCTGTGTCTTGCACAGCAGAAATGTATTCTTCATGCATATCTTGTACATGTGCATATTTCTTTGCTAATTCTTGGAACTTTTTATCTACCAACACATAATCATCTTCAGAATGTAGTGAATTTAATACCACATTGTTGGCTCTGGTGAAAAGTCTTTTAGCTGTAGTCCTGGCTTTCTTTCCCTCAACAGCTGACATTTTGTATGGCAAATTAAATTTCTAACAAGAATATAATTCCTTTCCTTTGCTGACAATACAACAGATTAGCTCCTCACATGCCGATCATTCTTTCTCTCAGATAAGTGTTTTCTCAGTGGGAATGCTTGTGGAGATGCTACACAGCATGCAGTGATAAGCCTTATTGTTTGTACATGATATCAGACAGTATACATTTGTATTGGTGTATGTTACAGACAGAATGACTTTGTATGTTTCAAACAGTATGACTTTGAAATGATGTATGTTTCAGACAGAAGACTGGGGGTTTGTGTTGGCTAGCGCTAGCACTTTGGGGGCGCCCCCAAATATCACTGAATATCGTTACTTGCCATTTCTGTACAGAATTCTTGCAAATAGTTAGTAGGATACGTGAATTGAAAGTACTTGTGACATGACAGGATTCCTTCAGACTCGTGTTGAAATGTTTTGTGGCTCCCCAAGTGATTTAATACGCTGTGTTGCAACGGTAGTGTTGTTTCAACCTGAACAAATACAAAAAATGCCTTACAATATAACGCCTATATAAACCTACATAATAAATAATAAACATACCTTTATCAATAGTTACACGCCAAATGAATACCATTTACAATCATAAACTCACACGTTAGCGTCTCATTCGTCCAGATAATCATTCCACAAATATATTGTCCAGTTTATTGTCCAGTTCTTGAGCAGCCACAAACTTGATGGTTGAACATTGTTGATTGTGTAAATCGCTAAACGATAAGAAATGGTACGTCACCTTCATGTAGCAGTGCAATACTTCATAATATTTTGTCCCAAAACAGTGATTAAATTTGGACACATTTCAGGGATTCATGAAAATGCTGTTGTTTTTTACTGTTTGTTACTCAAAGTGGATTAAAACCCCACAGTCTTTTTAGTTTATCATGTCGTGTAAAAAAAAATAACGGTTTTTAACTCATGTTGCCTTCAACCTTATTTTTAACTTTCATTACATAAATACTTTCATTAGTGATGGGTTTTTCTATTTTGGGAGAGCTGACCAATTTTGGGTATTTTCAGGGGGAAAAAACTAACAAGAAAGTAGAAATGTGTCCCTGTAAAATATGTATCGACATAGTTTTATCTGAAAATGTGTATACGACATAAAATTAATTCCAAAAAGAAGAAACAATCCTTTATCGGTCTTTGGTGTAGTGCAAGGTTGTGTACCCAAAAAAATATAAAACTTAAAACTCCTGTGGCTTTGTTGCTGGAAATTCAAGCTTGATCTACCTATTACTAAACTATATTGAGTTTAAATTCCAAGAACCAAACAGAAAAGAATATGAGAGAGTTGTCCGCAAAATTATAAATTTTGGCCATTTTCTTTTTGTGCTTCCCTCATAGAAAAGATATGGACCAATATTTGGTATACAATTGTGAATAACGGTAAAATGTAAGCCATATTCTGAACGATATGTTTTATATATTTCAGATTCTGGGTCAATATATTGAGAACTTGATGGCTGCTTCAAGTGTCTTTCAAGGGAATTCCAAAAGCAAGTAAGACGTATTTTATATAACCATCTCTGTTACCCTAGATTATCGTTTAAGCTGATTTTACCTTCACTATTAATCACTTGGGGGCTTATTCGAATACTACATAGTGCCCAACCCAATTTTACACCCTCTTTTTATAAAGTTACTCCCCTTTTGGGTCCATCCCCCCTTTGAAAGTTTGGCTACCCACTTTTCAGAATTTTTGGCGGGCCTTTTCAAATCGTTGTTTTTGTCAGGATAATGTATTAAAGTATAGTAAAATTGTATGTAAATTGGTTAATCACATGGTTGAGAGTAATTGTGCCTCCAAAACAGTGCAAATATACGCGTAATTGAACACTCGAAACTTGTCCAAGCAATTGTGAGAATCCATGTAATTAAATAATAATTGAATATCGACTCATTCAATTTGGGGTTAATTGCACTTGTTTTTTCAATATTTGCGAATTGCACTTGCGCTGCGCGCTCGTGCAATTACTTGCAAATATTGAAAAAAACTTGTGCAATTATTACTGCAAATTAACTGCTTTATAGGTCAATAAAGGATAAATTCACCAAGTTTTTTTTAATTGACCGAGCCTGCGACCTTAAACCTTGGACCTTAAACCTCAAATACCTCAAAGAGGGGGTGAAGTGATGATTTTATGACTCTTTAGACCAAGAGGAGTTGTTTGGATTATGTTAGAATACCGTAAAGAGCTTGTCTCCCCTAGATGGTGAAAAAAAGGGGGGGGGATTCACCCCATTCAAAAATGTATCTGAATACCCTGATAATTTTAAGTTTAAAATAAATGTGTTTTTTTTTATTTATTTTCGAGCCCAAAATTGGCCTAAAATTTAAGAAATGTCACCCAATTGGCGGAACCTCTACCAAAAACCATGATACTAGCAAATACTACCTCGAATTAGAAAAAAAGTGGCCATTTATACCTGTAGTTATATCAACTGTGTAATTCTGCTAAGTGTAGGTGCACTCGGTGGTAGGTGCACTTGGTGGTAGGTGCACTAAGGGTAGGTGCGCTTCTGGTGCACTTGGTGGCTGATTTCCTTGACAAAAAAATTGTGCATAGAACAATCGAATTCGTCGAGTGCGAATCATATAAATGAGAGAATTCAAGCCGCTGTTCAATATCTGAAGAACCATCAGTGATTTATGTACCCAACGAAATGCAACATATTGCGGAAATGTGAGCAACTTGTTCGTTTCACTTATGTATAACCGAATATAGTTTGTAATGATTAAAGGCAACCAAGTAGATATTAAACAAATGTTCACAAGCACAATTGTCTTCGTCAGCTCTCTCTGATACGGGCGTGCAGTATGTTGATTTCGCACCGCATTTTGACGAACATGTTTTAACAACAAACCGTTTAACATTACTACTGTCACAAGCAAACATGTATCCGTAATCTGTTTCGATAACTCAAACTTGTCAAGTAGTGCCCATTTATGTGCTCCTGCTGCTACCACAAGTCCAGAAGCAGATGCAAAGTTCCCTGTTATAAAGGCACTTGATGCCACAATACTGCAAACTTTATGCAACATTGACAGGTCTCTCCCAATAATGTTGATGTACCTTGTTTGTGTAACAAGAATAACGGAATAACTAGACAAATTCATCATAATCCATGCTGTATAAACTATTACAACATCCATTGGCATTGTTTTGCATGCACCATCCAGCTGGATATGCAAGTTGATTAGTACGGGGCAGAGGAACACGCCAACGCAACAATCAACCACTGCCTGAATCATCAACATTTTGTCAGACAGGGATAATTTGTTTCTCTGCTTTGTCGAATGAAGTCCATAGACATATAACAAGTTGGACGAGACAATGAAAACTATGAGTAGAGAATAACAGGCAATCATTGCATTCAACTGCGTTTCCTTTTCTGTTTGTGACTTGCAAAACATTTCTATACATTCGCGATAAAGACACAAGTTATAATTACTTATATTTCTTGACATTTTAATTCACAAAATCACTAATCACTCTTTAACAATTCACTCGCTATAGTGTAAAGATAAATCCTGTGGAATTTGTTATAAAAATAGTGTCTAACCCTTCACTGTGATATAAACCACTTTTAATGATCAGATTACACGATCAGGTAAAAACCAACCAGTGAACTTCCAACATCAAAGCCAGCATACAAGAAGACTAGATTTAAAGATTTTAGATGGAGACACAGTTTGCTAACAATTGGCTAACAGTTTGTTAACAGTCCTTTAATTGTCATACATTATTCATTAGGGAGGTTAAGATTCGACGACTCAGTACTCGACGACGAGTGACTTGTATTCTGGTAATTCCCTGGCACTCCGAAAAACTTTGAATCTGTTCGGAGGGGTGTATTCCTAATGTGCTGAAACTCTACCGATTTTATTTTTTTGACTTTTTTAAGTTTGTTAAAGTAAACATTACTTCATTTAATGAAAGTTTTTCAAAAATGCATTATTTAGAACACTACAATGCCATTGTTTTTAGAAAGTCTCTTCCACTTTCACACATACGATGCGTCATCAGGGCTGTACTCGAGAATCAAATAAAACAATACCTATAATTCCGTTGTTTTTGCTTCCAGCTATTTTTAAATTTATAAATTTATATTAACATAGTTTATTAAATATTGTGTTTGAACGGATATAAAGAGACGTATTTTTAGACGTTAATTCCTTTGCGTTTGTAAAAATATGTGCCCTGTGTTCTCGACGACTAACATTTTGTACAATTCTGCAGCAATATTTTCCGTCGTCCGTTGATTATGGAGCTCTCATATTGGAGGGGAAATTATTTAGGAATGTTTTAGGAATGAAATCATACCCTGTCGCCTGGTGTTTCTGAAAAATTCTAAAAATAAAAAGGGTTTTATAGGGTAATAAACGCGGGAAGCGTATAACTCGGCAGAAAATCGAACGCGGTTAGGCAAAATTAAACGAGCGAGTTCGATTTTCGACGAGTTGTACGCTTCCAACTTTTATTACCCTATTATAACATGACTCATTTGAACCGACAAGCAAATTCAAACTATGGAATTTGAATCTTATAGTTGAACGTTCGAACGACTCAGCCTGTTCGGCGCTCCTTTCGAAATCCCTGCTGGGATGCGCGCGATTAAAACAAAGGATTTGTCTGATCGCATTTAAGCTGATAAGAGCCCAACCATTTAGGACAAAAGAGTAGTGACGTAAGGAGATTTACGTCATCCATAGTCTAAAAATAAGTGCTTTGCTATATCTCAAGAGTGGTTATGTTATTATTCGGTCGCGATATAAGGCGATATAAGTCATTGTTTACGCAAATGAGGCTAAATGGTAGTTCGCGTATTTAATACAAGCTCAAGTGATAAGTGTTCTGTTCGCGTCAACCTATCTGATGGTCATCTTCCCTCTTTCTTAATTATACCAAGAGAGAATCAAAATAATCTTCCAAAATAGCACAACATGCATTCCCGTTCGTCTAAACATTTTAATAATGAGGGTTTCCTTCATGATTATCAAAATATTGATTGGGATGTCGTTATTGACATTCCAAAAAACGATATCAATTTTTCAATGGAAAATAATTTTTTGACGAAATTCAACGGTCTTTTGGATATCCATATGCCATTAAGAAAACTTACACAAAGAGAATTTAAACAGAAATTCAAACCTTGGATTTCTAAACAAATTCTCTCGAAAATTGACGATAAAAACAAAGCTTTTCGAAAATATCTACGGTCCAAAAATCCGGTGCTCAAAAACAATTTACATAGAAAATTTAAAGACCTGAAAAATGAAGTCACTCATTTATTAAGGTCTAGTAAAAAGGATTTCTATAAAAAATATTTCACGGAAAACAAAAACAACATCCAAAA
>JAUKWD010000099.1:0-11204 GCA_032356645.1 Aegina citrea | reverse complement strand
GTCTCGTCAAAAATGATGACGTTATAACTTCATCAAATATGTCGGCATCTATTTTATATTGCTTACACACGTATTTCACGTCAAATTATTCAATCTTGACAATTTTCACATCCTTTGGACAGTGTATGCGGTTCCTAGACAGTATAATATATAATATTCGGGGCTGGTATAGTTTACGGAGAAAAAAAAAACTCGCAGCGGCGACCTCATAAAATATTCATGGTATACATGCAGCAAGTGAGCGTTTGTTTACATCTTCTGGTGGTAGCGCTAAAAATGGCATAGTTGTGAAAAGTGGGTGAACGGAAACAGCGCAAATTGATGAGATGAGGTAGGAAGCGGTCAGCGCTGTAACCCAAAATGTGGCACAAAGTGCGGAACATACTTTTAAAAGTGTGGCACAAAGTGTGGCACACGATCACGTGACGCGCCCTATGGAACAGTCAGCGGCAGCACTACAAAGTACGAAAACGCCCCCTAAAACCACGAAAATGCCCCCTAAAATTACGAAAGTCCTAGGGAAACAGTACAAATCGATGAGATCCGGTAAGAAACGGCCAATGCTGTGCCCCAAAGAAGGGCACATAGGGCACATACTTTTATAGTGGGGTACAACTTGGGGCACACTATCGTGATCGCTGATCACCACAAGCAACGTATAATACCATGTCTTTCTTTCGGTATTGCCCTCCCGGGTTGGCCCCCCTGGGCCCAAGGGGGTCACCCGGGGCCCCAGGGGGGAGGGGGAGGTAGGGGCCCCGAGGGATTGTCTTTAAAAGACAATATTGACAGATACCCCTCAGGTACCCCGCCAGGTACCCCGCCAGGTACCCCTCAGGTACTCCACCAGGTATCTCCTCACAGGTACCCCTCAGGTATCCCGCCAGGTACGCTTTTAACATGTTAGCATGTGGCAGTGGTCGCAGTGGCAGCAGCGGCGGCAACAGCGGCAATTATGGCTTGTCATAAATCTATAAATAGAAGCTCGCTTCGTCAGTAAATCATTCGCATCTGTGACGTTAAAGAGGTAATTTCAACATGCCGTACGCTTTCACAAGAGTTTGTCCAGTCTGCCATAAAGTTAACGATCAAAATTTATCGAGATATTTGCGTCAAGCCTACAATCTCTCGCCGGAGGAACGAAAACCGTATTTAAAAGCGGCTCAATATCAGCTACAAGATGATGCCAATGTTCGTGCTGTAAAGATGGTAAAGAAACGACACAATAAAGTAGCAAAGCTCACACACTCAATAAAAATTAAAAGCAACATTGACGGTAAAAGCGATAAAGTTACCAGTTAATATAAATAATAACGCGGCAGCCGACAAGAATCGCTCAGGCGAGGCCAAATCGATTAGTAGGATTCCGGGCCCGACCGACCCCTCAAAAAGGAGCAAAAAGGAGGCAAAAACACCAATTCCGCACAATAATAATATTATTTTAACCTAAAAATTGAATTATGATGGCGACCGACCGAACCATATTTCAAAAAAATTCGCCCGTAATCCTACTAATCAAATTGGCCTCGCCTCAAGACATGGACGTCTCACTCGTACACCGGATTTAAGTTATTGGCAATCTGATGGAGGAAGCTAACGATTCCAAACTTGTCTCAAAATTGTTTACGCAGGTCGTAACGTTTCTGTGATCTTGATTCTGCAAAACGCGTTCCCTAAAGGAAAATATAACACCGGAATTTCAAGAAATGTCATGTACATGGCACTGTTCCGTTCTAACGCTGATCTAGAGCAAGTAAAGCCCGTTGGACATCGCATGTTTCCGAACAATAACGATCTTTTCATGAACATTTATCGCAGTGAAACAGATAAGACCGCCACCACCGCTGCCGATTGATCCTGTTTCACCGCTATTACCTATTTGGCAAACCACGCCAAACGTCAAGAAACGTAAGAAAGAGATGCCAGAAATTAGGAAATCGACGAAGCGATTCATGAACGACACAAATATCTTTCGGCAGTCTACTGCCAACCTACGCGGAGGAGGATTTGGAGGACTAGGATGGTGTAAACAAAAAATAAAAGAGTTGTAAAAGGATTATTATGTATAAAATACAAATGTTAATGTTTATTTGCGTTGTTTTTGGTTTACCCACTTCTACCCTGGAGGAAGGCTTGGGCCCAGGTGGACCCACTGCACCCCCGCTGGGGCTCCGGGGACCACATTGGGCCCAGGGGGACCTAACCGGGAGGCAATAACAAAAGAAAGTCAAGGGATTAGACGTTGCTTGTGATGAACAGAGATTATGATCGTGTGCCCCAGGTTGTGCCCCACTTTAAAATTCTAGAGTAGAGTCAATGATCATGCATAATTAATGAGGTCATCCTCACATCTCCTTGAAATATATGTATCAATTGCTATTTGTATTCACTTTCGAGGACAAACAAATTTTATTGTCGATTGTAATAGAAAATATATTTTCTAAAAATCATGTTAACACCTGATCCCAAAAGGGCCTTCATAAATAAAATGTACATTATCACGAATTCTCCTATCAGGTGCCCGTCATTTCTCTCTTCTATTTCTCGTCACTGTTGTTGAACTGTTTCTCGCTCGTGGCTACCACCTTCATACTGCGTTCGTACTTCCACACAACGTACACAAGGTATGTCTGACTTTTATAATTGATCATGTACCACCTTCATACAGCGCTCTTACTTTCCCACAACGTACACAAGTGATGTATGACTTTTATAATTGATCATTTACCACCTTCATACTGCGCTCTTACTTCCACATAACCTACACAAGGTATGTCTGACTTTTATAATTGATCATGTACCACCTTCATACTGCGCTCTTACTTCCACACAACGTACACAAGGTAAGTCTGACTTTTATAATTGATCATGTACCACCTTCATACTACGCTCTTACTTCCACACAACCTACACAAGGTATGTCTGACTTTTATAATTGATCATGTACCACATTTATAATGCGCCCTTACTTCCACACAACCTACACAAGGTATGTCTGACTTTTATAATTGATCATGTACCAAATTTATACTGCGTTCTTACTTCCACAAAACCTACACAAGGTATGTCTGACTTTTATAATTGATTATGTACCACCTTCATACTGCGCTCTTACTTCCACACAACATACACCAGGTATGTCTGACTTTTATAATTGATTATGTACCACGTTCATACTGCGCTCTTACTTCCACACAACCTACACAAGGTATGTCTGACTTTTATAATTGATCATGTCCAACAATTATACTGCGCTTTTACTTTCACACAACCTACACAAGGTATGTCTGACTTTGATAATTTATCATGTCTATCACAATTATACTGCGCTTTTACTTTCACACAACATACACAAGGTATGTCTGAATTTTATAATTTATCATGGCTCACAATTATACTGCGCTTTTACTTTCACACAACCTACACAAGGTATGTCTGACTTTGTAATTGATCGTGTACCACAATTATACTGAACTCTTACTTTCACAAAACCTACACAAGGTATGTCTGACTTTTATAATTGATGATGTCCCACAATTATACTGCTCACTTACATTCACACAAGTAGGTACCCAAATTATGTCTGACCTTTCTATTTGATGCACTCTTGAATTCCTATTCGAAAAGTATACGAGGAAAAGTAGACTAGCCCTAGAGTGCGTGAGGGGATCAAATTTATTTAAAAGTTTAATCGGATAAGATTATCGGTCCCGCGAGTTTGACGTAGCAATCGGCTATTGTTTGACTCTTATTATCGGTAATCTTCTAAAGTGCGTTATTTGGATAAAACTTTTTATCCCAAGGGAAAATTCAAATGTCATTTTCAACCGACACAGATTCGTATACGAGTCGAATGATATTATTTAATTTTTGTATAGCATTGACTTTGGACACAAAATACATTTTTCTTAGGCGTGACAAAAGTTGAATATACTTTTTAAAAATCAACTATAACATTTAAAATGGTGAAATGCTCAAATTTTTACTGGTTAATTATAATAATATACCACAAAAGTAGTTTTTAAATGAAATAATAGCATTTTTTACGCATTGCTTGGGAAAATCGATCCAACTTAACATTTTAGTGTCAACATGTCAATTTTTTGGTTATTTTTGCCTTTTTTATGGAGGCATCTGAACAAATGGTAAAAATATAAAATCTTGTTAAAATTCAGTCCATTTTTGCCTGCGGACCAAATTTCCAACGCTAGTATTTCAACGTTTTTTTGTTAAAAAAAAGTGACCACCATCTTAACCAGAATGTTTCAACGTGCACAGGATGAATCGGTGTTTGTATATGGTGGGTGTGGTTTGGCTGGGCTGTGTGATGCAATGTAGATGTACACGGAGACGGTCGAGCATTCATGACAGCAACATAAACGGAAATACTCATACCATCGAGAATAAGTCAGACGATGGAGAAGTAAGTTAATGTATCAAAATAACTTTACCATCAGATTTACGATTCAAGTAATAACCAGGGACGTAAATTACCATTGCAGGGCCGAAATACCAATAACAGTACCGTAAATCTTCTAATTGCCCCCCCACCGCCCGGGGGCTTAAAAAATATTTTGACCTCCGGACCGGGGGCTTATTGGAGGGGGCTTATTAGAGGAAGGGGTTATTAAATATTTTGAACTCTAGACCTGGGGCTTAATGGAGGGGGGGCTTATTGAAGGGGGGATATTTAATGAATTTACCGTATTATTATTATTACCCAGTAGTAACCAGTATTATAATAACGAGTATTAAAGGGGGAAGGACACTATCAACACACTACTCAATATTTTTCTAGCAGTCCAATTGATGGAACCATGTGAGTGTTTACATGAACGAATTTACATAGCGTATATTCATATGAAAATGACGTGTCGTTTTCGCCGTACTGATGCATGTCACGCATGAATAAGCTATGCATGCATCCATCTATCAAGGCACCGTCTCTCATAGGTTCCTCCTTCCCCATGCTTGGTGTTTCTATTTTTGTAATTTTTGTTTGTATTTCTTAAAGTGTTCCAACCATGGCGGAGACTACTTAGCAACCATAAATATCTACATAAATATCTACATACAAGAACAATATGGACGTACATAGCTAGGCTTCTATTTTTTCAGGAGAAATATTATATGCTATGTAACTTTGATGGTATGTTATATTCGTTAAAAAAATGCATTACGTATTAGTGAGCCAAAGTAATATCCTATGAGTTCTGAAAAATGATGTTATGTGCTTAAAATTTAGCCGAGAGTAATTGTTTAGATAAAATAATTAAAAAATACACACTAGGGAGTTTTTGGTTTGATTTAAAAAAAAAAATTATATTGTTAACAAACATTTGAAAACAAGAAAATCAAATTTCGTTTTTTTTTGGTAAAATCTAAAGCATACTGACCCAATTTGGTAATTTATCACCATCATTGCCCGATTTCTGGATGATTCCTTTTTCCTGGAAATACAAGCAAATATACAGGATTCACAAATCGTAAACAAATCGGTTACCGTTAATACCCTAATTAGCTCCCCCTTTAATAAGCCCCATGTTAAAATTGTGAACCAGATTTTTTGTTACTAGAGGTGTACAAATGGTTTTAAAATGTGCGTATCACCAAAACTAAAACGAAAAACACCTACAAGAATGATAAAACCGTTTACATTTAAAGAAAAATAGATGTGATAAGTCACCGATTCCAATAAGCCCCCGGCCTAGAGGCCAAGATTTGTAATAAGCCCCCGGGGGCTTATTGGGGTATTTACGGTACCCTCTTAATCGAAATAATTTCCGGACAGATGCTACTATTAACCTAAAAAAATGTAGGAATACGTTAAATAGGCTACAAGATGATAATCGACAGTTTTCCCGAAATAAAAACAAATATCAAACGTTTCAGACAAACATCATTTCGAGTCCACCGAGCCAGCAAGAGTTGACGCCGCCGAGTCACGTGACGACGCCGAGTCACGTGCAGACGACGCCGAGTCACGTGCACATATTATCTCACGAAGAACAACAAGGAAGATATAAAGAGGAGTGGCTGGAGTTAGTTCTCATTCTGGACCGGTTCTGTGTATTTTTATTTATGCTCCTTATCGCCATAACGAGTACTATAATTTGGACATCGGGAAGCGACGATAAAACGGTTTGACCCTGATTATTCCTGCTATATATCTATATGTTATTAGGTTATTAGAGTATTTATATATTAGAGTATTTTAAATTTCCTGTATATTTTAAATATAATTTCTTGTAAGTATTTCGGTTGCTGGGCACTGAGTATATAAATATTTAAAACAACAACAAAAAGTTTATCTATCCATTTCTTAATCGGAAAGTGTTTTTACAATATGTTTTTACGATACTATTTTTTCATAAGATAAGAACATCGATATGAGACTTTTGTGGTGAGAACAAAGAAAAGAGGAAGGCCGTAATATTAACCAAGGAAAACACTAAGAACAGTCTTGCCTCAGTTCAAAAGTACACGGTTCCTCTAAGAATACAAAATAAGAAAAATAATTTATTTCTGAACAGAATTTTGGCTGGAATCAGCCATGAAAGCTACATGGTGACTAAAAAAAAAGCGACAGTTTGAAAAACGGCTGCAATTTCCAAAATATTTAATATTTTGCGCTAATTTTTTTTCTGTGTTATCATGATATATATGGTGGTTACTGTTTAAAAATCAACTTTGCAGTCTTTTTTTCAACTTTTTATAACGGGTCAAACTTAAATAACAAATTATGAGAATTTCTGATCCGCCTTCACTTGAAATATTGCCAGTTTAGCAACCAGATTCAATGGTCAATATTATTTGTTCACTTGGATTTTTTGGGATTCTCCCTGGTGTATGGTAAAGAAAAAAGTCTGAATATTTTGTAAGAAAGAATTTGAATAAAAAAAAATGAACTCGAAGTTTGTACAAAAATGTTCTTAAATGGGGTTGAATCGTGTAAATTCACTGGTGCACAATAATGTATGCAATTGCCAACATTTATGCGATGCAGCATTGTTGAATCTATTCTAATAAAAATAATATGCAAATTCATGATTTGAGCTATGGTAATGGTATTTTTACATAGGTTCAATTCTAAGGCAATAATAGCTGTCTCCCTTTATTTCAAAATATGGCGTTATTTGCTCGATTTAATGAAATTGTGCTAATTTGTGTTTTTTTATGAATTCGGCGCATAAATAAATAAAGCTAGTTTTGGCAAATACAGAAAGAATCATAATCTTAAATTCACCAATTCATAGATACTAATACAACTAAACATCACAATAATATTATTTTGAAAATTGTAGCCATTTTCCAAACTGTCCACTTTTTTTTAATCAACCTGTATTTCCCAAAAATGGTGATTTTTAGGGCAACGAGGGACCCCCTGGGGCCCAAGGGGGACCTACCTGGGTGTGCAATGTAAGGAAAACGATCTCGAAAGCGTTATATATTGAGCATGTAACTCACTTTGTACCTCATTTTTTGAAAGTATGTACCTCATGTATCCCACTTTGGGATACATTTTGAGATACAGTATTGACCGTTCCGTACCAGATTTTGTTGTTTGGCGCTGTTTTTCGAGTACTTTCTATTCATGTCAGCACGTTTGACAGCTGTTTGACACATGTCCCGTGCCACGCCTTATTGTCACAGCACCGCATCACTCACCAGTCACGGGTCCAGTAAGCTCCGAAACGCTTCTAGTATGGATATTCTAGAAAAAATATTGCATTTTGGTTGCAAAAAATGACCCCCTGGAATTTTGGAATTTTTTGAAAGCTATGATTATGTAGTAAACGGAATGGATATTAGTTTGGGCTGAAGCCGTGAGGAAATTAGATATAATGGCACCTTTTCAGCGGCAAAACTATTGGGAAACATTAGACAAACAAAAACACAATAGAACAATGGTAATTTTGCACTTTTCTTTAATTTTTTTCATATTTGTTTGAATTCCTGAGAGTCGGGACGCATTTCAAAGTGAAATCCCGTAAACCAAATAATTGAACCATATATTGCCGTCTCTTTAAAGTTATTTTAAAAACAATATTTAAAAATAAATAAAAAAATCTAGATATTTTTATCACTAGCTTTTTCAAGGTGGTGCCAGGGCATCCTCTGTATTAACTGTTTTGTTTGTTATTCATAGGAAATAACATCTCTTAGAATATGCACCGAAGATGGAAAATATATTTCAAAGGGTATATCATTACACATACTGTCATCTGTTAGACTCATTCAAATCATAGGATTTGATATTGATCAAATTTGTATATTAGAGTACTAACATCACGATATATTGTCAATTGTTGAGATGAATATTTAATTAGAATCTTGCAACTTTCATATGCACTGAATATAATATTATAGTTTGGGTTTCAACGGTAACAAATTGTCCAAAAAAAAGCAAAAAAATTAAAGTAAGAAAAACATAGTCAACAAATCGCATAGGGCCTAAAATAGACTATTTATTTTACTAAAATAATGATAATCAATTGGTATGTATTTGTCATCAAACTACAAATAAGGTATAAAAATAGCACATTTGTAGAAATTAAAGAGGAACTACGCTAATTTTCTATATTTCACTATGTTTTAGAGAAACATGGGTTTGTATTTATAGATTTTAACCATTTACCTTTTTTTTTAGAAACGAATGAAAATATAAATAAAGCTTTCACTTTACTTCAATTCAAGCTCACGATTCCCGCTCAACCTGTCCAGGCCTACTCATCCACTCCCGGGCGGTTGTCGCGTATAATATATATCCTAACAGAGATGCTCTTTTTCTTTATACGACTGAGAAGCTCCTTTATATCAACTCGGCTATATATAATATCTCCTGCACGGAGAGACTTCCACTTCCACTCCCGCTATGTCGTTTCGCTCACGGTATTTAGTTTCTTCGGCTTATCAGATTTTGCGGTCAACCCTTCGATTGAACGAAAAATCCTAAGAAGCCGAAGAAGGAGATAAAAATGCTATTGTTTGATATACATGGAGAGAATTATCAGGGCGTCAGGGCGTACGCTACAGGTAACACTTCTTCTGTGATTGACTGAGCGACGTCATAAAAGAGAGGTATAATAATGTTGAGTTGTTGGTATTACAACGAAGTAAAGTAAAGCCAATCAGATTGTCGCCCAATGCGCGCCCAATCATCATCTCCGTAATAAAAGTCTAGTCGAGTTCAATATTTCCGTGAACAAAATTGCTTCTATTTCGAAATCTATAAATATTTGAGGGGAACGAAAAAAAAATGAATACCATTTTATCGTTCTCTGTAACATACTGAAATATTGAAAATGAGCAGAGTTTCCCTTTAAGTCCAGAAAAAATGGTATTTAAACCTGCACAATTAGGGTCTTTAAAGGGCTAGTTCGCTCATTTTCAATATTTCACTATGTTTCAGAGAAACATGGCTTTGTATTTATAGACTTTAACCATTTTTTTTTTTTAGAAACGTATAAAATTACAAATAAAGCGTACATTTTACCCATTTAAAGCACGCGATTCCCAAACTCATCCACTCCCTTTTCGGCTATATTTAATCTCTCCCGCGCGGCGATTTAGTGTCTCCCCGGTATCTTACGCAATGGCTTATCAGATTCGGCGGTGACGACTTGGATAGCGTAAAAAAATTTCTTTGTACTGCTCCACGTAAAAAGCCTCTGCTCTTCTCCTCTCATTGAAATAAGATTATTAATGAATGCATCTTCACCTCGGGTGGATTCAAGCAATTAAGGATATAGGAAAACGACGAGGAGACCTGGACGATGCAGGCCTGGCGTTGTCTGCAAATCGAAGAGTTACGAAGCTGAATAATATAGTTTTACGAGTGCATATAAAACAAAATTTGCGTTCTTAATTTTGTACGATAAGAAATGTTTAGCTTGTGATAATGCAAGTTAGATTTTAACAAATATTCGTAGTGAAAGCGTATATCGTGTTTCTTCTCGCCTTTTTGAACATGCCTGTGTGCGTTGTCGTCTGGACAGCGTCCGACGTGACTAAACAAGTATATGAAAGAGATATGGCAAACGTGCAAATATAGCCAATCAGATTGTCGCCCACGGGGCGCCCAAACGCCACGTCACTTGAGCTACTGTTATCTTCTTAATAAAATGTAAAGTCGAGTTCAATATTTTCGTAAACAAAATCGCATCTATTTCGAAATCTATAAATATTTGAGGGAAAAACAAACTAAAATAATGAAAATTATTGAACTTCCCCTTTAATTAGTGTTTTTCGTTTTATGGCTTAACTTCCGGGAAAGGCGTGTCGATAGTTTGGAATATTTCTGACTTATATATTCAACGCAACTTCATTGATGTTATTAAGAAAATTGAGAATGTTATTAACATTTGGAACATACGTGGGTTATCTTTGTTCGGAAAAATCACCGTTTTTTTAGACTTTGTCAATTTCAAAAATAGTTTACATTTCGGCTATTCCTCCCGAGGTTATCTCTATCCTCGAACATATTCAGAAAAAAAATTGGGGGCAACAAAAGAGCAAAATTAAACATTCTGCTTTAATAATGATTATTCTGATGGCGGTCTAAAGGACGTTGATATTAAATCCAAGTTTAATGCCCTAAATCTGACATGGCTTAGAAGCCTCTATGATGGCGATTTTCATCCATGGAAAAATATTCCACTCTTCGTAGTTAAGAGTATCTTTATGCGTGACTCTATTTTTTTATCCCAATTTGTGCATATCCCTAACAAAAAGGGTTAGTAAGAACCTGATCTTAGAAGATCTCTATCCACAGAGTGCCTTTTTCGGTTTTCGTTATGATAATGCTGATGATTACATTAATATCATATTTTTTTATTTTAAAGATATTTCTTTTCAAATACCGCATTAAAAACTTTGGATATGTTTCTCTTAAAAATCAGCAATTATGAGAAGTTAGAAAAGCAATGTTCGACTTTTCACAAACGTTTTGAATTTCATAAAAAAAAAATGGTCAAAAGTTATGGAATTTTGTAGAATACAAACTTTGCTGGTGTTTAAATAACATATTACTATATAATTAACCCTCCCATCCCCCCACTCCTCTGCAGCAGCCTCCCCTCCAATTACTTATCTTTGTTGTTTGGTTTTTGTTATATTTTGTTTTGTTTTTTGTTTCGTATATATTTTTTTTATTTTTCGTATGTGTTCTCATTTATGTTCTATAATCGCTATTGCTTATGTTG
>JAUKWD010000098.1:0-11224 GCA_032356645.1 Aegina citrea | reverse complement strand
AAGGGCCCTCTAAGGCCCGTAAAAAGGCGTTTAAACGCCTTTAAAAGGCATAAACGAGATTTTTACTTGGGGGGGGGGACGAAATGGTTGCGGTCCCAAAAAAAGTCCTTTGGTTGCACTCCCCCCGCTCTGGGGGGGACGTCCCCCCCGCAACCAAATCCCCCCCCCAGGGGGGGGGATTTACCCCCTCCTAAGAGATCGCAAAATCTTTATCGGGGTATTGAAATCCAATTTGATGCAAAATGCCCAATTATGGAAAATTTTAACTAAATTAGGCCGTTGCAGGCCTATTGTACTTGCAGAGCTCGTTTATGGATCCATTTGTGCCATTAGAAGTGTTGCACAAGGTACATTAGAGGCTTTCTAGAGCTGCGAAAATTACATTTTTAGGGTATAAAAACCAATTTGACACCAACAAGTCCAAATTTTGGGTCTTTTAAGCTAAAATCTACTAATTAAGGCATTTTTTGCTAGAACTCATTTGTGAGCCCATTTTTATGATATATGCATTGGGGAAGTTTATTCCCTCTTGACTTGGTTGCGGGAAGAAAACCAGGTTACTTTTGGTCAGATGTGAGTAGATTTCAGAACAGATTTTTCTTATGATTGACTTGTTTTTTTCTCGTTGAATCGAGATCAGTATGCTGTAGTGCTTAAATAATTGTTAAGTCTTCATTCATTTTCAGGAAAATCAAGCTCCCCGAACAGCACCAAGAACCATTTGAAAATTTGGCTTTAGGAATGCTAACGGCAACATCTACCGAGAGTTATGCTCGCATCGCTGAGGAAATGACAAACTTTATCCAACAACACGAAACGTTAACTGAGTGGTTACAATGGTGGAATGATAGGAGAAAGGTGATATTTCGTGCCTTCACAGGTTCTCTTCTTCCACAGATGAATCAACAAGAAGTCATGCATGCCGGAATGAAGCATCGACGGGAAGTTGGTATATCACTTCTCGATTCATGTCAGCACCACATCAAAGACGAGCTGAGATACTTAACGACCGTAGAGAAAGTTGTGGGAGGTGTCTATTCTGGAACTGGCCCGAATCAGGAGCAACTTTCAGTCAGGTTGGTGTGTTGTAAACTTTTCTTCGAATATAGATGAC
The DNA here is from genome assembly GCA_032356645.1 of Aegina citrea. Classification (NCBI taxonomy): domain Eukaryota; kingdom Metazoa; phylum Cnidaria; class Hydrozoa; order Narcomedusae; family Aeginidae; genus Aegina; species Aegina citrea. The sequence continues at coordinate 10,110 of JAUKWD010000098.1, read as the reverse complement.
GTTCAGTTTGACAGAAGGTTGTCAATCTGAACCAAGCAAGGCGTATTGTAAGGAGGCAACCTGAACTCCTCCTAGTCGGAAAGCCTGAATTTTAGGGGATTAGGGGTGACCTAATTTAATTTTTCATATCAAGCACCTCCTACGAGCAAAAATCCCCCCCACCCACCCCGATGGGAGATATAAGTACAATTTTTCTATAGGTATGATTCCTTTAACCTACAATGATTCGATAAGGATTATAAATATGGTGTAATATATATGAGATATTAAAAAGAAGTAAATTTGGAAAGCTTATGTTCTTATACTGATTTGTTTTGGTTTTCTTTCAAAGTGAAGTGACTGATGTTCCACTTGTTTTAATATTATATTACATTGTTTAGGATGGCTGAAAGAGGACTAGCTGTAGCTGAATCCATGGTCATTGATTTAGAAAAGACTTCCACCCCATCCTCTAAGAAACCTGATTCTAACTGCAGCAATCCTGACACAACACGAGCTAAGGCAGATCCGATGTCAATGCGTAGAAATAGATTTGAAAAAGCCAAAGAGGCCTCCATGAAGCTCCGTTCAAAGCCCACTATTGTCAACTCAGAAAAGAGAACTTATAAGGTAACAAGAATAAAAAATTCGATGCCAAGGTATAAAATCCTTGCTTTAATCTAAAATGAAAAATTATGAACAGAAAATTGGTACGGTTTGGGACAAGAGGAGTTCAATTCATCCCCCTGGAGGGATTTGGTTGCAGGGGGGACCAGACTACTTTTTGGAAACAATAATTTTCGCGGGCATAATTTGTCTCTTCGCTTTAGCCGAAGCTTAGCCAAAAGACTTATGGATTCACGCTCGTCCGTTCGTCCGTCCGTTCGTCCGTGCATAAGATTTGAATGTTTTTTTGCACCAAGCTGTATCTTGCTGAGGCTAAAAAATATTATAAGCGGATTTTTGAAAAAAATCCATTTTGGCCCTTTTTGGTCAAGTTTTTGGTCATTTTCTACGAAACCGCACATCAGAATTGCCCATAATTTGATCACAAACTTAATCATTTATTTGTAGTGCTGTTTTTGGTAGTGGTGGATTTTTAAAAAGATGCATATGTGACTTATTGGACGAGAAGTTGATCAGTACGAGGCGATTAAGAACTTGTTCGAAAAGCAGAAGAAGTAAAACGCGAGGTTCAGGTCTAGGTTTAGGCCTAAAAATAGCCAAAAGTGTCCATTTTTGACGTCTTTAGGGGGTCCCCCCTGATAGGGGCTAAAAATTTGTTGTCCCAAAATGGTTCTAAAAGTTGCCTAGTGACAGCCCCTTGGGCCTGGGGTACCAAATTTCCGTCAAAAATAACATCTAGGGGGCTGAAACTGCCGAAATATTGATTTTTGGCCTGTTTTCCTATATTTCCCTAATATTTTCCCTATATAAACCCCCAAATCCACAAAAGTCGTTAACTACCTATGTCCCCCAAATTTTTTTGGCCAAACCAAAGTTTTTTTTACATCACTAGTATTTATAAAGGGTTTTAGAAAAAAATTGGAAGACCCGCCCCTAGATTTTCTTTGCCTTTAAAGCTTAAGATCGGCTCATATTCAGGAGCCATGTGGATGAGACCCTTAAGCGTGGTACAGTAAACTTAAACGATTCATAACAAATATTTAAAATTGACCCCCCTCCCCCGTGTTTAATACTTAGTACGCATGCGCAAACAACAAAACTTGAACTCAAGTCAAACTTTATTCTAGTATAAGCTCAGGTAAATTTGATATTGGCAATTCAATGGCGCTTTTTTAACAACGCCAACAAAATAGTGAAGAGCCTTATGTAAACAATACCGAAATGGTGAATAAACCATATTTTTAGTCAATTTGGAAGCGGAGGGGGCATAGCTTGATGTACTTGTTAGATTTATAGTCTGAGTCATGTTTGTTAAAGATATTGGAGCTAAACTAAAGATGCAGTAATTTTACATATTAACACGTTTATTATAGGTTGTGTCATCTGATAAAGGGAAAAAACCATACCAAGTGATGATGTGCTCAACACCATCATGCACATGCCCCGATCATGGGAGAGTAAAAGCAAGTTCTTTTTGCAAGCACATCATGTTTGTAATGTACCATGTTTTAAAAGTAAGTTTTGATTCTTACATTATATGGGGATAGCACAATCTTTTTTTTTTGGGGGGGGGGGCAATAGCACAATGGGGGGTCTACTACGCCACTTTGATGTGCTTAAAATTAAGGCTGATAACTATATGCTAGCGTCTTGAAACTTCATACTTAGGTATATTGGGTCTTCCTACGTACATTAGATTTAAAAAAATCGCAGAGAGGTCCCAGAGGGTATTTTCACGGCAGTCAGCTCAACAAGTGCAAAATGAGTAATATCTAAAAAACAGGGCTCCGATTTTCGAAGACTCGTAAAAAATAGCATGGAGGTTTAGTTTGCCCACAGAAACTCAGCACAAAAAGATGAAATTGATTCCGACACATTAAGGCTCGGCGCTGCAAGGCTATTTTCACGCCAGATCGTAAAAAAACGACCTCACTTCGCTCGGGCATTAAATTATCAAGCATGATTTGGTTCTTTTGCGTTGAGTTAGTTACGTCCCATAGACCATCCATACCAATTTTTATGCAAATTGATTGCCAGGAACTATGTTTTTGCACCTACTCATATAAGTGTCTACTAGGGTATAGCACAATTGGTGGGGGTCTACTACCCCTACGTTTGCAAAAATTCGCTATATTTAATTTCCTGCGAAACGCTGAAAAAGGCAAATCGCGAAAAATATCGAAAATTAATTTCCAAAAAGCTCGTTCGCAAAAATTGGTACCCTTGAAATCTTTGCACGCAAAAATTAATCCATTTAAAATAAAAATTTGGACCAAAAACAATATTGTCAATCAAATTCTCTAAATCTGGACACATAATTTTCATAAGTTTTAAATATTGAAACTACATTTTGGGTCTATTTTAAAACTGCCAAGTGAAAGTCCTGTGAAAATTCTTGTTTTGGCCGTTCGGCCCTTTTTGGTAAAATATATATTGCATGTGGTGACAAGAACAGCTATTTGGAATCTGATTTTTTAAATGACGCTTGGATTCAATGTGTCTTTGACTACTGACAGCTTTATCCAACGATGGGTCCTTTCCGAAATATGGAGGATCTTCGGACATACTCTAAAACATTTTTAGTCCAAAGCAGGGCGAATGTAACCAATCACAAAGTCGTGTAAATCCAAACAAGCCGTCTAACCGTATTGATTTTTAAATGAAACTTTGTTGGTTGAGCATCTTTCACGGTATTTGAATGAAACATTTAATTCAAAGAACCCCACTAAGTATCACTATTTAAAAAAATTTCGTCTTCGAAACAACTAATAGCCAAAAATGTTACCTTATTTTTAGAACCCGAAAAAAGGTCACAAAGCAACTCCAATACATCCATATATTTTATTGGTCCCCCGCGAAAGCGGTTGGGACCTATAAATTCACATCCGTCTGTGCATCCCTGCGGCCGTCCGTCGCGCAGAGATCACAGAATCCGTTCATATGAATTTTCTGATTTTTGGCACAAGGTTGGGGCTTACTTATGCGACGGAAGTCACATTTTCGGTTTTTGCCGAAAAATCCTGTTTGACCCGTTTTAGCCCGAAAATGGAAATTTTAGCCAATTTTTCGAAAAATAATCATAGGATCTTCCTAGTTTTGCATATTTAAACTACATTTAGGGTCTATATATGAAATAACCTAGTGAAAGTTCCGGGAAAATCTGGTTCCGTCCATTTTGGGCCGTTTTTGGTCCAAAGTTGCCCCTTTTTGTCCCAAAATCAACATTTCGGCTTATATCTTCCAAACGCTTCATCGGATTTTGTTGATTTTTAGTAAGGAAACTAGTCTTATGGTCTTCTTTTGGAAAAATGAGGTATACAGTCCGGGAAATATCTGGTTCCGCCCATTTTGGGCCCTTAAAATCAATATTTGAGCTTATATTTTCCAAACGTTTCATTGAATTTTGTTAATTTTTGGGTCTATTTTTGTGGTCTTATTTCGGAAAAATGAGGTGTACAGGCCAGGGAAAATCTAGGTTCGCCCATTTTATTAGGTGTGCAGTCCGGGAAAAATCTAAGAGGGGCAAAATTTTGGCCCTTTTTGGTCCAAATGTGGCTCTTTTTACCCTTTTTCGATCCAAAATGACTCTGAAGCTTTATAGTGATTCAGGACGTCAGAGTAAAGTAAATGTATATATTTTCTGAAAGCTCTATAGAATAGCTTTCTAATGGTGCTATTTTTGAGTTTTCAAGTGTGAGAAAAAATCTGAGAGCTTATGTAAACAAAGCCAAAAAATGGCGAAGGAGTGCCCCTATAAATTTGGGATTAAGGCTACTCCGGGTAAAGTTGATATTGGCAAATTCAGTGGCGCTATTTTTTAGTTTTCCCAATAGAGAGAAATGCGAGAAACTTATGTAAAAAAGCCAAAAAATAGTGAAGGGGCCCTTTTATGAACTTAGGAAAATGACTACCCTGGGTAAAGTTGCTATGAACAATTCAATTGTGGTATTTTTTAGTTGAAAAGTGAGACGAATCTGAGAATCTTATGTAAACAATACCAAAAATGGTGAAAAAAAACATTTTTTTAGTTATTTTAAAAGCGGGGGACCACAGCTTGGCGTACTTGCTTTCATGTGGATTTACCGGTAATCTTCTTTTCTGCAGTTTTATGGACTCATTGGGTTTCATGTTTTTTTATGCTTTTTGGTCCCCACGAAAGTGGATGGGACCTATGAATTCGTCCGTCCGTACGTCCGTCAGCTGGAGATCTCAAAACCGTACATAGAAATTTTCTGATTTTTGGACCCCCGTGATAACGGTTGGGACCTATAAATTCACATCCGTCCGTCCGTCCGTCTAAAGAAATCTCGTAATCCGTTCATAGGGATTTGTTTTTTGGTACAAATGCGACGGAAGTGACTTTTTCAGATTTTACCCCAAAAATCCCGTTTGGTCCTTTTTGGCTCAAATATAGACATTTCAGTCAATTTCTCAAAATCAGATGATAGCATCTCCTTGTTTTGCATATTGAAACTGCATTTAGGGTCTATTTATGAAATAATCCAGTAAAAGTTCCGGAAAAATCTGTTTTTGGCTGTTTTTGGGCCCTTTTTGGTCCAAATTTGGCCCTTTTTACCCTCTTTCGATTCAAAATCTCTCTGAAACCTATGAATGATTCGTTTCTTAATCAGAGTATAGTGAATGTATATATTTTCTGAAAACTCTTTGAAACAGCTTTGTAATGATGCTATTTTTGATTTTTCAATTGTAAGAAAAATTTGAGAACTAATGTAAACAAAGCCAAAAAATGGTGAGTGCTCTTATGAATTCGCGATGTAGGCTGGCCCGGGTAAAGTTGATATGGACAATTCAATGTCGCTATTTTCGAGTTTGTCCATGTCAGAGAAAACGTGATATCCTTATGTGTAAACAAAGTCAAAATACAGTGAATTAATTTAGGAAGATGACTACCCAAGATAAAGTTGTTATTGACAATTCAATGGTGCTTTTTTTAAAGGTGAGAAAATGTGAGAACCATATGGAAACATTTCTAAAAATGGTGAAGAAATCGGGTTTTAGTCAATTTGTAAGCAGGGGACCAAAGCTTGGCGTAAATTTTGGGCTTAGGGATGCGAAAGACGTGACATATTCCGATTTGGCCCGAAAAATCCGTTTGGTCTTTCTCAGCCCTTTTTCATAGTTTTGCATATTTAAACAACATTTAGGCTCTATTTGTGAAATAACCTAGTGAAAGTTCCAGGAAAAATCTGGTTCTTGCCTTTTTGGTCAAAAATTGGCCCTTTTAACCTTTTCACCCAATTTCCATTCAAAATATCAATGAAGCCTTAAAGTGGTTCAGGACTTCATCAGAGTATATTAGATGTATACATATTCTAAAAGCTCTGTGAAACAGCTTTCTAATGTTGCTATTTTGGTCTCTTAATGCCGAAAGATCTATGGATTTGGGTTTGTCCGTGCGTGTGTCTACTTGTATGTCCGTAACACCACATCTCGAAAACGCGCATAACATTTTTAGTCCTTTGACACGAATTTGTATCTTGAAAAAACGAAAAAAACTACAATTGGATTTTTTAAAAGGCGATTTTTTGCCATATCTTCAAAACGCTACATCAGATTTTAATGAAACTTTTCCAAAAGTTAGGTATGAAGTTTCATCATATAGCATAGTATTGAATGCCAGGAAAATTCTTATCTTGGAGATAATCCACTTAACTCTCTAGAGATAAATAAATTAATATAATAAATATTTATAATAATTATAATAAATAATTATAAAAGTTTTTTAGCTTAGGTATGAATATTACCTGTAACTAATACCGTTTGGTGAATCAAATGAGATGAAAATTAATCTCGGGAGTATATAGTTCTCGGGAATAGTTCTCGGGATAATTAAGATTAAGAGGGATTAAGTCTAATAGTTCCTGAACGCTACTTCAAAGTTTGTTGATATTCGTTAATGAGTTGCAGAATATGGTCTGACAACTTTTGCCACAAACCTAGATTCTGTGAAAATCTCAAGGTAATCCATGTGATTATCTTGAGAACAGTATGATAAAGAAATTTAAAGGTTTTCGAGGTTACGTATGAATAGTAACTATAGCTAATATTGTTTTGGTAAATCAAATAGAATATATCCTAATATGTAATCATATTAAAGGTATTACGGAGGATTAAAATAATAGTTTTTTTTGCTGGATGCAGTCGATCGTATTTTATCAAATTTTGAATTTCTTTCTAACTGAGAGACCCCAGCCTTGCTGTATAGTTGATTTTTCAATTGTGAGAAAAAATTGAGAGCTTATGTAAACAAAGCCAAAAATGCTGGAAGAGTGCCCTTATGAATTTGGGATGAAGGCTAGCACGGGTAAATTTGATATTGGCAATTAAATGGTTCTATTTTTAGTTTTCCAAGGGAACTTTATGTAAACAAAACAATAACGGTCTTATTCACATGACTCTTAAATCTTCAGCTTTGAAGGGAAAAAATATCGCGGAGCCCCCTTGTATTGTTTCTTCTAAAACCTCCTATTTATACCAGTGATGAAAAAAACTTTGGTTTGGCCTACAAATGGGGGCACATAGGTAGTTAACGACTTCTGTGGAATTGGGGCATTATATAGAGAAAATATTAGGGGAATATAGGAAAACAGGCCAAAAATCAATAATTTGACGATTTCAGCCCCCTAGATGTTTTTTTTGGCAGAAATTTGGTACCCCAGGCCCAAGTGGCCGTCGCTAGGCAACTTTTCAAATAATTTTTAGACAAAAAAATGGCCTGTAACAGTGAGATTACAGAAAGACTCTAGGAGCATTTTTGGTCCCCCGCGAAAGCGGATGGGACCTATAAATTCACATCCGTCCGTCCGTACGTACGTACGTCACGCAGAGATCTCAAAATCCGTTTATAGGAATTTTCGGATTTTTGGCACAATGTTGGGGCTTACTAATGCGATGAAAATGACATTTCGGATTTTGCCTGAAAAATCCGTTTTGACCCGTTTTAGGTCCGAAAATGGCCTTTTTAGCCCAAAAATTGCCTTTTTAGCCCCAAAATGGACATTTCAGCTAATGTCTCGAAAACTAATCACAGGATCTTCCTAGCTTTGCATATTTAAACTATATTTAGGGTCTTTTTATGAAAAAAACTTAGTGAAAGTTTAGGGGGAAATCTGGTTCCGCCCATTTTGGGACCTTTTTGGTCCAAATTTGCCCCTTTTTGGCACACAATCAACATTTTGGCTTATATCTTCCAAACGCTTCATTGAATTTTGTTGATTTTTGGTATGGAAACTAGTCTTATAGCCTTCTTTTGGAAAAATCAGGTATACATTCTGCGAAAGGTCCAAATTTGGCCCTTTTTGGTCCAAATTAGCCCCTTTTTGGCCCAAAATCAACATTTCGGCTTATATCTCCCAAACGCTTCATTATATTTTGGTTTGGAAAAATGAGGTGTACAGTCCAGCAAAAATCTGAGAGGGCCAGAATTTGGTCCTTTTTGGTCAAAATTTGGGCGCTTTGTTACCCTTTTTCGATTTAAAATGCCTTTGAAGCCTTATAGTGATTCTGGACTTCATCAGAGTATAGTAAATGTATATATTTTCTCAAAGCTCTATAGAATAGCTTTCTAATGGTGCTATTTGAGTTTTCAAATGAGAGAAAAAATGTGAGAGCTTATGTAAACAAAGCCAAAAAATGGTGAATGAGTGCTCTAATGAGTTCGGGATGAAGGCTACACCGGGTAAAGTTGATATTAGCCATTCAACGGCGCTATTTTTAGTTTTCCCTATTGAGAGAAATGTGAAAACCTTAGATAAACAAAGCCAAAAAATAGTGAAGATAACTACCCTGGGTAATGTTGTTATTGACAAGTCAATGGTGGTATTTTTTTGTTTTGAAAAGTAAGACGAATGTGAGAATCTTATGTAAACAAAAAATGGTGAAAAAATATTTTTTAGTTATTCTAAAAGCGGAGGACCACAGGTTGGCGTACTTGCTTTAATCATAATGTAATGAGATTTTAGACATTTTCAGCAAAACAGCCTGTTTGTTTGTGAAACCCATTTTTGGAACCATTTTAATGAAAACTACCATAGGAATTGTCACCGAAGACACACTGGAGGCATTCTAGAGCCCAGAAAAGCATGTTTTTGGGCTCTAGAAAGCAAATTTGACCTCAAAAAGGCCAATTTGTGTGTGCTATTAGCTAAATTCGGCTATTTTATACATATTTATCTTTTAAAACTCATTATATTAACCATTTTCATGAACTTTTTCATTGGAGTTCTGGCCGGAGGCACATTGAAGATATTCTAGAGATAAGAAAGTTATATTGTTGGGCTCCAGAAAGTCAAATTGGCGTCAAAAAGTCCAATTATTGTGAACTATCGGTAAAACTGAGGCCTATGTAGCTTGCAGAATTCACTTTTTTAAGGGTTAAAGTGTAAGGGGGGCATTGCCCCCCCTTGGCAAAAAAATGGTGCGATTGAGGGAAAACGGGGCGCACAGCGCGCCCGAAATTTTTAAAGTGTTACTAATTTTCGGTAAACATCGTTTTAAGCAAAAAATATCGGAGTGAAAAGCTTTTACGCACAAATTTTCATTCATTTAAATTCATTTATGAGGATTTCCTTCTATTTTACCAGTCAGCGCCCGGGGAGGGGCGGGATTCTCGCAAAATTCAAACTCCTCTAACTTCTTCAAAAATGCTTCAATTGACTTGAAATTGCATTTTTGTCAATGAATTAACGTCCTCTAAACCCCCTGCAATTTTTATGCCTTTCGGATAAGTCCTTGTAGGATTTCCCAGGGGGTGGTATTGCCTCCCCAATCCGTCGGGTAAATATAGCATTATCCTACCCTAGTATGAAATGGAGCGTTTTGATTGGTTTCAACCGTTCCGAAGGAGGCAGGATATTTCTCCGTATCCGACCGCCGTGTCCGACCTTTTACGTTCGAATTAAATTTGATAAAATTCGAACGCAGTATATTGGTATCAAATACGATTGAGATTTTCAAACAATGACATTCGAATATTTTTATTTTACCAATGCACAATAGAGAATTTGGAATTTTAGCTAAGTTTAATTAGACAATCAATTATTTCAATGCAAGTTACTTTAAAGATTGCCAATCGAAAAGGGATAGGATAAATTCGTTACATGGAGTCTTCCGGGGGGTGGGATACGGGGAAATATGGGTCGTCGATTTCGTATTGAGACTCGGCTGCGCCTCGCCCAATACGAAATGGAATAGACACATATTTTCCCGTATCCCACCACCTGAAGACCATGTAACTGATATTACACGCCAATCGTTAACCATTTTAATGAACTATGCCATGGGAATTGTGACCAGAGGCACATTGGAAGCATTCTAGACATTAGAAAATTATATTTTTGGACTCTAGAAAGTAAAATTGACGAAGAAACGATTTTTGTGAGCTACGAGCTAAATTTGACGTTTTGAGGCCTACTCTATGGACCCGAATAAACGGGGGGGGGTCGAAATAAACGGGGGGTCAGATTCATTCATCCAAAAAATAAA
>JAUKWD010000097.1:0-11253 GCA_032356645.1 Aegina citrea | reverse complement strand
CTTAGTCTGCGTTAAGGATGCAGTAAGGCTGAAAAGAGAACCTGACCAAAACCGCGCAAACTATTCGCATTCAAGGTCACCGTGGGGACAAAATTTTCGAAAATACGTCGATTTTTTTGCGTTTTGACGGATTGAATGAAACGGGGATCCCTGATTGTTGGAACCGTACAGACGCGTTCCACGGATCCGGGATCGGGTTTTTTTCGGTTTTTATTGCTCCATAACTGAATCCGTCTGGACCGATTACAGGTGCACGTCTCATACGGATAGTTCAATCGGGGGAGACGGATTGATGTCGACGTTAGCCCCGGATTGTTCTATCCGGTAAGACGGACTGCAGTCAATGTTTTCCCCGGATAGTTCAATCCGGGCAGACGGATTGATGTCGACGTTATTCCCGCATTGTTCAATCCGGGGAGACGGATTGATGTCGACGTCTTTCCCGGATAGTTCAATCCGGGGAGGCGGATTGACGTCGACGTTTTTCCCGGATAGTTTAATCCGGGGAGACGGTTTGATGTCGCCGTTTATCCCGGATAGTTCAATCCGGCGAGACTGAATAGCCTCGACATCCGTCCCGGATAGACCTTTCCGATAGGACGGAACGCCGTCAATTTATGTCCCGGCAGGCATCGTCGGTAATACCGCTTCGTCAGCTCCCATTCTATAGGCTATCACATGGGAGCGCTTTCGCCTACAACAAAATGCGAAATATGTGTTTTTACAATAAGACTACGAGCAAAACAAATACGTCAACTAAATTATCAAATATACTACAGCCTAATCTACCACAAGAACTACCACCAGCACAGCAACTGTCGCCCTGATGTTCATTGCACAAGAACAGTGAAGAGATAAACGACGTTAGTTAGAACATAGCGCCAGGTAAGCGTACGAAGAAGGAAGAGATTGTACGGAGGGTGGAGGGGATGGAAAGAGGAGCGGAGGACTTACCACGAAGCACTGTTAACGAAAGAGGGAAGGAGAGAAAAGGCAGAAGTCAGAACGCAGCGCCAGGTTTGCGTTGGACAAAAGAAAAGAAGACGACGAGGGCAGAGGGAATTGATAAAGGAGTGAAGGACTTACCACTTATAACTGTGAAGAAGAGAGAGAACGAATGAAACACGAAAAGTCAGAAGATGGCGACATGTTGGCGTAGGACCAAGAACCTTAAAACACGGAGGGGAGAGGGGAAGGAAAGAGGAGTAAAGGACTTACGAAGAATCGGCGCGTAGGAAGGAGAGAACGACCCGAGAGAATGTCTCGGTATCCCGGGGTCTGGTTGGGGGCTAGGAAGCAGGTGGTCGCGCCGCGGCGCATGGACTGCCTTTTATGCAGCCGGAAACGCGGAATTGAACTCATGACAAATAGCCCATTTCTAGGTCCTAAATGAGGGGTTAGTCTTGTTATCCCGCCGGAAGACAAATTTGGATTTAGGCGGGCTCTTACCCCCCCATTTCCACCCGCATGGTAAGGACACGCACAAGAGATTATTCGTAATAATTTCCAACTTATGACAAAAACCGCCTCCCATCCAAATACGTTAGTTAATTCGATTTAGCCAGTCACCCATTGGTGCATTAACTGTCAGAGGGGGTCATACTGTATGCAATGAACACTCGTAGGAAAAGTTATTTAAAGAATGAAAAAAATCTGATCACATCGCATATGATAGTATACGAACAAAATTATTACGAATATTGAACTGTACGGGGCCCTGAGCCAAGTCAGTGTCTGGATTCGGTGCATTGATATCATAATAATATTCATATTATGATATCAATGCACCGAAACCAGACACTGACTTGGCTCAGGACCCCGTACAGTCCAATACTCGAGTATCATGATCGTAATAATACCTAAAAACATTCATAGCACGCTAGCGTCCCGCATGCGCGGCGACAAACAATACTTATAGCAGCAGCTGCTATAAGTATTGCTTGTCGTGCAACGCGCTACATCCGCGCGTGCTGGACGGGCGTACGATCGCAGTGTTGATCTTTTTTAGCGCGTTATGGCAAGCAAGAACTTGTCCAAAAAGCGAAAGCAGCGATCTCCGTTGTTGCCAGCATATGCGGTGGCGGCTACTGAGGAGCGTAGCCAAGTGCCGGAGGCCGGCGATTATCTCCAGGTCAAGTGGTTGCTTGAGGAGCCCACTAAGAGCCACGATAATGTGGACTCAGAATGGGCCCCTGATCAGGCCATTGTTGGAAAGCCTGTGGAGGGGCGTAGTACCTCTCGTACCCGTGGAAGTGATGGGAAGGGCGTGGCAGGTGATCTTACCACGATCCCGTCCCTGGGGGAGGTTTGGTGGCCTTGCAAGGTTGTCACCATGGACATTCAAACACGGACTGGTACAATTTTGTACTCCGCCGAGAGTTCCGGACCTGGGTTGGATCTCATGGGTAACTGTCGGGACAGCAGTGAAGCGGAAGACGTAGAAATCGTTCTGGGGGGGATGCGTCATACCGATCACACGAACGAACCAGTATTGCTATGGCGCTTCACACCAGTCACGGATGCTGTCTTGCATAGACGCAGCGAGGCCACACCAGAAAGATCCAGCCACGGGGGCGTTAACCTGCAGAACAAGGTGGCCGAACTGGAACGTGTTGTCATGACTCTGGCGACAGCCCGGATGGGTACGCGTGCCCCTTTATTTTCGAACGCGTCATCCCGGGCGAAGACTGTCCTCCACGTCTTGGCCAGAAGCGAGGCGTATCGCGCCCTGTTCAAGAAGGATCCCAAGTCTATCAAAAATTTGATAGACAGGGATCTGGGTCCTATGTCTGGAAGCGAGGTTGTCTCCCCCAGTCACATTACTTCGCGTGGCACGAATTGCACGCTGACTGAATTTCAGGACATATGTGCCCTAATTGGCACCGGAACGGGACGTCAGACTGTCTCTGCCCCTCTCGGTGGACAGTTTTGGTCCGGGAGCACGTTTAGTGGTAGACACGGGATGATAAGGATGAGGCCTAGTGCCTTCGGAGTCCACTTCCCCAATCTCAACACCCGTGTCGGTGCCCACGGGGATGCCCTGGTCGTGGAATTCGAGGCTTACGGGGACATGCTCGATTGCCTGGGCATGGCTGAAACGCCACGGTTGATCACCGTTGGGTCGGTTGGAGAGAAAGATGATAAGAAGCACTGGGTATGGGTTGTTGGAACTAGTATTTGGGTGGAGGGGGGGTCTGGAGACAGCGAAGGAGGAAATGCATCTGTTCGACATATGTTCCCTTGTCGAAGTCCTTTCGGACCGAGCCATACCGACCCGAGTCCTGCTTGCTTTGACAACTGTGAAAATGGTGGGGTTTGCAGCTGGGAAGTGGAACTCTTGACCCAGCCAGACACAAGGATACTTAAGGAAGATACTAAGACTATGCGTGCATTATTCGAACCCGAAACGAAGAAAACGAAGGAAGTGGGCATTGAACTCGGCAAGCAGTTGGATGACGTGGAGAGCACGGGTACCAAATTTAGCATCGCCTGGAATCCGGCCACACAAGGTATCCCGAGAGGAGTCGTGGACAAGGATGTACCCGGCCTGTTGACCTGTAGATTCCCGGTCACCATCGTGCGAAGTACTCAGCTAGCCGATTCGGTGCTGTCTCTGTTAGACGAAAACGTGGCTGAAGCAAGCGACGTGGAGGACACGAAAGCCAGAACGGATCGAGTGCTCAGGCCGCCACTGGCCGGACAGGCGACCGAGCACGATGAGCAGCCTGCGGCTGCACAGCTGTGAAGTGGTTGTTTGGGGTATCTGACCGTGAGATTTTTACGCTGGCGTACTTCCTGAATGGACAATGTCGAACAGCTCCACTAGTGATCGCACGATTCATGCAACGCTGCAGCCATGGCCGGAGATAGACAACTCTAGTGTAGGTATAAAACCGCGTATTAGCTAAACTATTAATACAATTTATTTACCTTCTAATCTATGGCATCGACCTCTGCACTGACCCTCACCCACCGGGAGACCCACCGGACAAATCGTCAGACCCACCACCTGCTCCCGAGTCACTATCGCTTGAGTCCGGATCGGACTCACGCTCGATTACCCAATCTGCAAGCAGAGACTGTACGGGTCCGACATCCGTAGCAGCGGAAAGGCGTGACTCACCTCCGTTGCTGCCCGAAGGAGTACCGGACTGTATATTCTGATCCTGCGACGCACTCGTTTCGGCATTTTCAACGCCAAACACCTGCTTATATAGGCTGGAAAGCTCTGCTTCGTATGCCTCCTTGCTCCGAGCACATTCGACAAGGTCCCCGCTGTCCCACTTCAGATCGCGTTCCTTCTCTCCCAACGGCACACCGGACCCGCGCTCTTTCGCATGGAGGTAGTACTTGTCCTCCTCTACCGCGCGGTTGACGGAAGTCTTCGACGCTTTTAACTCTTCCGCGCCATCCCATGGATATCTCACTACCGTAACAACTCCCGGGGTGTTGTTCTGCTGCTCCCCAACTTCTGGGACGCCCTGTCGTTCTCCCGCAGGGGTGGTTTGGAATACCCTCAACGCCCCCATGCACCGTTTCTCTGCTGACGAGAGTTTGTCCATGTCACCACGTGCCAGGGCCTGGCGACAGGCAGCCCTTAGGGAAAGGGCTGTGACGTGAACAGCCCGGAGAGAATCCCTTGAAGTTGCGAGAAAGTCTTGGGTCCCGGTCGCAGCACACAGCACGTCATGTGCTAGGGTGTGGAAGGAAAGGGTAGAATCGAGTGAGAGGTAGAAGTGTTCCGCGGCAGCGTTCTCCCCTTCTTTGCCACGGTAAAAACTTATCCCTGGCCGCCGATCACGTAAGTCGTCATGCATCTTCTTGATGTTGTCAAACGAATCGGGAGGGTCGGCACCAGAACTGCCCCTCATAGACACTGGAACTCTGAAGCGGCAACGAAGGGCCATAGCTCCTGAAGAGAGGGCGTCAAGTTTCTTGGCGTTTTTTTCACTGACTCGAAGGATAGCTTTGTCCTTCCTGGCTTTGTCGTCCTTCAGAAACAACCCGGACGAATTGACGGCCTTCTGGTGCTCACCTTCTTCCAATTTGACAACGCTTGCGTCGACAACCCGGGAGAGGTCCATGGCATTGTCAGGTAAACTGTCAACCTCTCCTTCCCAGCAGAGCCTGCCGAGGATGCATGCGTAAATTGCATACCCGGCTTTACGCCAAAATATGGACCGCACTGCTTTCCTTCTCTCCGTCGCAGAGGACCTGCAGATAGAGACATATACAGCGACAAGATCAAGCAGGTCTCGGAACACCTTCTCCGTCTCGCTTTCATTATCGGGGCGAGACGAGGCGGAGCGACTGGGTTTACCCGAAGGTGTCGAAGTAACACGACGCTTCTTCCGTTGTCGTCCTGCTGGCACTGCGCATTCACCACTCCCGGGGTTCTGGATAACCCCAATTCCTGCGCACTTCACAGCGGCGGCCTCAACGCAAATTTGCAGATGCGAGACGACAGTCGAGGGGGGCGGACGTTTCAGTCCGAGGCCATCGCCGCCTTCCCACAACTTAACACTGGGCTTGAGGCTTTCGACGAAGGGTAATAAGCCTGAGCGCACGGTGCGCGAAAGGCCCTGCATACACCAGGCAAACGCGCTACTGGCGTCGAATTTGTACTCGTTAAAATCCGCAATGTGCTTCACGCTAGTGGCCAGGGACTTCGCCGTATTCGCTTCTTCGAGTGCTTCTCCTCGCTGCGGTTGATGTTCCTGCTGCTCACCCTTCTCTGCCGACTTTGTACCGATGATGAAGTAGAACAGCTTGCGCCTCAGCACATGCGCCACCACAAGCAGGATCGTTCGACGAGCCATCTTATCCAGCATTGTGGTTGTGTCTCCACTGGTGGAGGACGCATTACTCCCTTTCTTCGCCCACATGGCCGACGCCAGCCACGGTTGGGCGGGTTCCCCTTCGCCGTCGTCGACGGCCCTGGCTTGCTCCAAAGACAGCTGGCAAACTACGTTTCCGCGGAAAAATGTGAGAGAGTCGTTTGAAAAAGACTTCGAATTCCAATCTTGAAGCGTGTATTTCCTTCGAGTGATCTGGGAGCCATGCTCTTTTGCCCCACCCGCATCCTTGCGCTGTTCACCCGTAAGTGGTGATCCCTGCCTCGGGAGCACGGCTAACTGCTCCTTCAACGCCTTCATATCAGCACTGATGCGGAATATATCTGCGCGCACTCCTCGCAATTCGCTGACGAGGTCTGCATTGATCGCTTTACGAAGTGCTCCCAGCCCCTGGCGAAAAAGCGACGCAACGTCTTGATGGCTTTCCAACACATTTCCGATACGGCCTGGGGGTGCCGTCAGAGGAGGCCCACTGCCAGCGTTAGGTGCCTGCGCGGTGCCGCCGCTTGCCGCCTCAGCACCGCTCTCGGTTGCGATCAACAGGGAACCACTTGGCGCTTCCTGATCGGCGGTGTTAGACGCAAGCTCACTGCCCCCTGCTTCCTTATCTGAGCCAGCAATAGGTTCCGGCAGCGAAATTCCCGCCCTTCCTGGTACCCGGCGACTGCCAACACGCCTTCGCCCTCCAGTCATTTCACAACGACGTCCGAGGAACGGAACGGCCTTTCCTTTTCCGGTACTCGCAAGCGAGTTTTCAGGTGGCAATGGTACACGGATGGTATCAGACGATCGCTTAGTCTGCGTTAAGGATGCAGTAAGGCTGAAAAGAGAACCTGACCAAAACCGCGCAAACTATTCGCATTCAAGGTGTCCTGCCCCCTGCGGTCTTGTAACTATCCATTACGTCAACTGGACTGAGGTATGTAATACTGCAACTGTCTCGTCGGAAGGCTCTATGACTGTAACGGTAACTTTATGATAGAAGTGATGTAAAGGTCTATATTTTTCATATAAAAAATAACTTATCTAGCACCGCTGCACTGTACACGTGTCAATACGAGATGGCGAACCGGTACATTTCACCGCACTGTCCGTTACAGTGTAAAGTATCGTACAGTACAGTGAAAATGACATTTTTTATGTTCGGAGTGACAGTGTACGCTACGCTCTCGACGGTCCATTAGGTTATGAGCCCGACGCAAACTTGGCCCCCCGCGCCTTCAAATTGAAAAAGATAAGTTACCCCACTCCCGTGTCACTCCGTCGCGGTGATGATCGCGGTGGACTAGTGCTACCGCAACAGTAAATGCGACCAATTTGTCAAACATTTATGAAAGCAGCACAGGTATCGAAAATGCGATCCAGCGCACTGTCCATCAGATCTAAGACTTCGTAAAGCTATGACAAGAGCCGCTGTAAATATATGCGCCATATTTCACTCAATTCTTAAGACTTTCCTTTCCAAAACTTTCCCCCATAACTAACAAGGATCTCATCACCTGCGGCAATGTCCGACGAGGCCCGAACAAGAGCAAGGTAAGGATTTGTTTTGAGCTCTTCCAGGTCTATGTCGTCCACCTCGTAAAATTCCGCGTTGGGCTTTCTGGGCACCGAACTTTGGCTCACCTTATCGACGTCTGTCACGACTATTGGGTCGTTCACCTTGCCTCCAACACAAAACTTGGAGGCGACCACCCAGACGTTGTCGATTGCACGTGTGCTCTCTTCTTTCGCAAGTGCATGAAGCGCCCTTGCATCCAGGGCGATCTCCAAGCCCCTAGACTCGAAGTCCACCTTCGTCACACCGAATCCCACAGGGCCCCACTCCTGATACTTAGAACTCGTCCCACCCAGATTCTCATAAACGTACGTACCTCCATACCAGCAGACCTTATCCCCCTTTCGGAACGTCCTTGTCGCGAAAACACCCTCACCAGCCCCCGGTATACCCGACTCCCCGATTCTGAGACCCTGACACACCGCGTCGACAACAAGAAGTTCCTCCCATACTTCACCCAGGCGGAGGCTCTGGTGTTTCTCAGGCCATTCGGGGGGGGGCACACCTACCTTGGACAGCAGGCCTTCATCCTTCCACCACATCGCTAAGTACGATAGCAGATGCATCGGAAGCGAGGAGTGACCGGGCAGGCCAGCGACGTAAGGGCTTACCTCTTTGTTGGTGTCCTGCGATGATCGGACTCCGGCCAAGATCTCTTCACACTCCCGCTTGACGGCCTCCCTGTTGGAGCCGGTGCATCCGTGCAGGTTGTCTCTACCGATCTCAACGGCGAACGCCTCTTTGATCCGATCACTGGCCGCTTTCCAGCACGTCACGTCAAGCTCGCAACCTGCGAACTTCCGGAATCCTCCGTCAGGCATGGACATGCACGCCACAGCAGTACTTGCTGTGCCTGCAAAAAGATCCACAACAGTGTCTTGCGGTTGCGAGAACCTGTGCACAAGCTCCTGCTGCAACAGCACGGACTTCTGCTCCGGTCGAAGGTGCGCCTTGTTTCCGGTCGTGTGCCCGGCGTCGCGAGTAAACAAGCGCTCACCACGTCCCAGCTTACCACCATTTTCCACGATATTGGTCCAGCCTGCGTACCTGTTGCGGCTGGTAGCCATCCCCTCCTTATAGTTCACCATCCCCTCCGCGGTTTTGAAATCTTTCGCTGACTTCGTCGCGTGAACCGCCAACTCGTAGCAATTGACAAGAGTTGTGCTTTTCCGTAGATAAGAAAAATAGGAGCTCGGGGCCTTCGGGAAGAGCATTGGCATTTGGTCCACACTGAGTCTGCCGTCCTTCCCCAAGAGGGAGACCCACGTCGGGAATTGCTGAACGCTGCAAAACACAACAGCGTGTCCCCCGGGCCGCAGGAGCTCAATTATTTTCTCGGACGCCGTTCCAATCTGCTCAACGCTAAGCTTATCATGCCCGACGGGGGAGGGATTGACGGCACTACTCCCACCCCTCGGCTCACGGGCGGCATTCCGCACGCCGTACGGGGGGTCTGTCAGAACAAGCTGGACCCGACCCTTGAGCGCGTCGTATCGATGCCACGACTCAAACCCGGACCTGTCCAGCTGCCACGGGAAGGCATCGCTATGGACGAACCCGACCCGTTTCCCAGAGCCAAAAGCAGCGCTAGGCCCTGCCTGACTGCGTGTGATCGTGGCCGCATCGTCAACCGCCACAGCTGGAACGGGAGAAGGGTTTGGGCCCGTGCCTGTGCTCGGCACAGCAACACCGCCGACGAACGGGTCCGGCTGCCCACTTCCAGCAGCTGCGCCTGCGCCGGCCTCACTTGACGGGACTGTCGAAGTCACAACTGCCTCAGTACGTGGAGGAGAACCGCGGCTTGCGCGGCTTGCTCTTACGCGTGCGCTCTTGCGGGGTTGAGGTACAGACGCTGCGGATTGACCTCCCAACGACGATGGCGGGGCTGGGACCGGCATCTCCGAATTCTGCGGCGGCGGGTGTTCCTGCCCCGACCCTGAACCTGGCGAAGGTCCTGGAGCTATGGGTGAGGTGGCTTCCTGTGTCACAACCAGCGCGGTTGCGCTCTTTAGCGCCCGCTTCACTGCACCTGGTAACCTGGAGTCATCAACCTCGCTCGGATCCAAGCTCGCGAAGTCAGCATACGCCTTCGCCTCTTTCGCCTCGGGGCCCTTGTCCGTTGATGTTTGCCAAACTTCGCGGAGGAAGGTGGTGGCGAGCGAACGGAGCTGGGCGTTACCTTCCTCAGGCAACGACAGTATCTTCCTCAAAACTGCAGCCTCATTCGCCCGGGAATGGGACGGCACGGACGAAACCACCGCTGCTTCAGCCGTCCCGGAGTTAAACACCTTCGAGCCGTATAAGGTCCACCGCAAGCCGGCGGAAACCAATCTAGACTGTCCCGTGGGTAGCACGGAGAGCTGCATTGCACCTGTGTTCCATGCCATGACTGGCAGAAGCATGCTTTCCACGGAATCAAAGTCGCACCGAGCTGCGACGTAGTTGAATGCTTTCACGACATTCTCAACTCTTTTCGCTAAAACTTCAGCAGGGCGCTCTTTGTCTGCGTTCTTCCCGCGCGCCTTCAATTCCGCACTCCCCTGCGGGAATTCACTACCGCGCACATTGATGAAGTTGTAGGCGGTCTTCGCTCGCTTCAGGGGCCGGGGGCCGTTCAGCGCCGATCCTGCTCCCAACATCATTACAGTTTCCGCGCCAAAAGGAGCGGTGGAGATCCTGGCGAGGACCAGGAGGTACAGCACTGCGGCAAGCTTGTCGTGGCTGTCTGGGTTCAGCAGGCAAGGCACGTTGACTACAGAGTAGACCAGGGAAACGTCGTACGCCCTGAAGCCAGTCGTCGATAATTTCGCGTCGAAGCGGCCGTACATCTGCCGCTCCTTGCCATCGACGAGAAGCTCCAACTCCATTGACCGCCCACTGAATGCGAGGAAGCATTCATATACGCGGCTGTCCACGCCAGAGGTCGACCGGTCCTTGAGTTCGGCACGCGTAAAGCCTCGCAGTGCCATGCAAGTCTTGAATACCTGGTACGCGTCCGGGCCTGTAGTAAAAGCCGGTAGCGCGAAGCCATCTCGCTTAGCTACTTCCCTCAAGTCTCGAAGGGACTTGATTTCGCCGGAGGAGGGTTGGAGGTGGTCCCTGGCCGCCACCATCGATTCGACCTTGTCCGAGAAGGTCGCCGACCGAGAAGTCTCTGCCCTTGTGTTTGCCGCTGTTGCTTGCAGGAACGAGTCATCTGCTGACAAAGGTTTTTCCATGACAACACATGGGATGGCCAGACCGTCTTCCTTGATCCGCATCGCCTGGACCCTGTGTGCGCCGTTGAGAACGACGTAGGCGCCGAGGCGCTCAGGGTCCGCGGTAGTCGCAGTGACCTCGAAGTAAACTTGGAGAGGTTCAGCCATAATTTCTGACGTGTCTGCAATGGCATCACTCAGTTTTTCGACGTGTTCAGCGTCAATTTCCCTTGCTTGAGTGTAGTACTGCAGATCCGCCAGCGGCAGGTGCACGATCGAACCGACGGCGGCGGGGGAGGTCGGGTTGGGGAGGGGAGGTTCCATGGCGAATGGCGACGAAGGGGGGGTGGGGGGGGTTTGGGGGGTGGCGATCGTGATCGAAACGCTAGAATGGCAGCGAGGAAAGGGGCGGAGATTGATCGGCGGGATCGGCGGGAAGGGGAAGATGGGGATATCACGAGGGGAGCGCCGTTTTCCATATGATATGAAGTTTGGGTTGACACGTGTAAATCGCCGATTTCCATATGATATGAAGTTTGGGATGACACGTGTCACAATAAAAAAATTTACACGTGTCACGAAAAAGTTATCATACTCACCGATTTCCATATGATATGAAGTTTGGGATGACACGTGTCACAAT
>JAUKWD010000095.1:0-11267 GCA_032356645.1 Aegina citrea | reverse complement strand
TTCTAGAGCTCATCTGATGAAATGAATGATATTGCTATGCCGTTTAGGGCCCCCTGAAGCCTTTAGGGCAAAAAAAAATTGAGGGGGGTACCCCCCAGAGTAGCTCCGAGGGGGGGTACCCCCCAGAGTAGCGATTTTCACCCCCTCCTATCGCTACCCATTCTTTGTCAGTGACCGTGTATTATTTGTGTCCATTTATTGTCAGTGACCTTGCATTATCGGTACCTATTCCTTGTCAGTGACCGTGCAATATCGATACCCATTTCTTGTCATTGACCGTGCATTATTGGTACCCATTTCTTGTTAGTGACCGTGTATTATCGGTACCCATTCCTTGTCAGTGACCGTGTATTATTTATGTTCATTCCTTGTCAGTGACCGTGCATTATGGGTATCCATTCCTTGTCAGTGACCGTTCATTATTGATACTCATTTCTTGTCAGTGACCGTTTATTATTGGTACCTATTCCTTATCAGTGGCTATTCATTTTCGGTATCCATTCCTTTTTAGTGACCGTTCATTATCGGTATCTATTCCTTTTCAGTGATCGTTCATTATTGGTACCCATTTCTTGTCAGTGACCGTGTATTATTTGTTTCCATTTCTTGTCAGTGACAGTGCATTATCGGTAACCATTCCTTGTCAGTGACCGTGCATTATCGGTACCTATTTCTTGTCATTGACCGTGTATTATTGATAATAAAGGGGCGTGAACAAGGAATAGACGTACAAAACAATCAATTATTACCCATTTAGTACTCCACGTAACCGTCCGAGAGTTAAATTTTGTGCGATAGGTCTCAATAAGTCCAATAATTCCCCATTTTGTACTCCGCGAATCCCTCCGAGAGCTAAAATTTGTTTGATAGGACTGAATAAGTCCAACAATTCCCCATTTAGTACTCAACATAACCGTCCGAGATCTAGAATTTGTTCGATATGACTCAATAAGTCCAATAATTCCCCATTTAATACTCCACGTAACCCTCCGAGAGCTCATTCTGCAATTATTTGAATATTCCTGGAAAACGTTGAAAACGACTTTCTGTCATTTTTATTATGCATTAGCAATACTCCATATGGATTCGCAAGAATACCATTCTGCTGTCGAATCACAAGAGTCGATATACGAGGATGCTCAAGAGTTCCGAGAGGAGATGAGGAATCTGAGGGAGCAACAGATCGACAATGATCGATTGAGAATCATAGACGAACAACGTCAAGCATTGGTGACGTTTTTAGGTAAAAGACGGTTTGTGAGGAATTATATTCAAATGTTTCACTTTTTAATTTTTAAAATGGCAAAGCCAAGACGATAGGTTTGATTTTGAGTTTAGATAACAATGGAGAAGATTTCATAATAGTTTTATGTAATCCAGTTTATTATATGCAAGCAATGTTGCATTGATATGTCAAAAGAATGTAAGTGGCATAACATATTATCAGGCTTTAAATTTTATAAATCCATAGTTATTTGATAAACTCATTTTAGAATTTGTGTCTTTATTATCATTTGTAAATGAAAACTTTTTTTCGACTTGTAAAGCCGCATAAAGCCGCATTTCCACTCGGTCAAGATATTCTTAAGTGAGAACTATAGTGGTGTTAACCAGGGAGAGTACTATCTTTATGAGTTCCAGTGTGAATGTCATCTTCACGATTCTTCTAAATCCAGACGATTCTTGGAAGCTTATGCAGAAATTTGAGGTTACTTTGTCACCTTCACCTTCACGCTTATCTTTAGTTTTTTCGACCACATGAAAAATTCCATTATTTTTATTTTCAGGCACTGGGAGTGAGGGGCAAGGTGGTTCCAGTAGTGGGAGTGAGGTTAGGGTTAGGGTGAGGAGTGGAGTGAGGCGAGTGGATTTGTCAGAATCTGAACCGGAAGACGAACCGGAATCT
Organism: Aegina citrea; assembly: GCA_032356645.1. Classification (NCBI taxonomy): domain Eukaryota; kingdom Metazoa; phylum Cnidaria; class Hydrozoa; order Narcomedusae; family Aeginidae; genus Aegina; species Aegina citrea. The sequence goes on along the minus strand of JAUKWD010000095.1, from coordinate 9,361 downwards.
CAACCATCAATGTCGTCGATGTCAGGTTAACTGTTTAAATGTTAGAAAATCACGACAATAACAATAATTTTTAAATAACATTTATACTGTAGCATTGTAAATCTTTTTGATAAAAGTATTGTGCATATTCTTAGAGAAATGACACTTTTGGATGAGTATGCAATAAATAATCATCTAGTGTGGTTCAATTGAACATACAAAGTTTATTTTTACTAACTTACAAGACATTTTACTAGCAAAAAAGTAAATTCCTGTTTATTTACAAAACGTTGACATCGATAGAAAAGTAGCTTACTTGTAAACTTTTGGAAAGGTTTCTTTATGCAATGAGCATCCGGTGCATGTATTTTTAGTTTATTGGTCGTCTTTAAGTTTGTTCTTCACCCGTCACATCTAGATCTCAGAATCCAATCATAGGATTTTCGTGATTTATTCACCAAATTATGCATTATGAATACGGCAGTTGTGACATTTTCGATTTTTTAAAAAAATATCGTTTTTGGCAATTTTGGTCAAAAACTGTCCAAAAAAGGCTATTCCCCTCTTACCAACCATAAATTGGGGAAAAAAGCTTAACCTAAGCTTAACCTAAGCTATAATGGAGACATTGAGAACAAAATATTATTGTATGTTGTGATTCTTGAGATTGTGATTCTTTGATTCTGTTGTGATTCTTGACTCGTGATCTACTGATAAACCGTACCGTACTAATTGTGCGTCGCTATATATAATGAGAAATTGTTCACTTGCTCTTAAACCAGATCTGACGGGCCATTCTATATAAATTTATTCCTGAACGAGACACATCTTAAATGCAACTGGCGCCAGCCGGTAAACCCTTCCATTTAGGCAAGGAACCCGCTACAGGACTAATGCACCAGCCGCCCCGCGTTCTGATTCGCGGTATCTTACCTACCTATGGTATCATGTGTATGCTGCCATATATGTGTTCCATAGAGAGTATTATTCATACAATACTATACATCCAGTATATCTTCATTAAAAAGGATTCTAAAAAGTAAGCTCAATGCATGAAATTGACTGAAAAAACAAAACGATATGACAAAAGTAAGGGACCACATACGGTAACCAATTAAAATTAAGTTCTTAATTTAAAACAACACAACCGGTATAATAAGTCCCTCAAAACACTATAACGGGTAATTACCCAGAAACAATTCGAGAAGTTGTAAAAGAACTCTTGAAATCAAATATGTATAAAATTATGTAAATTCGATTTTTTCTAAAATTTCGATTTTTCCTCAAAAATGCTATTCCGAAAGGGAGGGAAGGGCGCGTCAATATAGTGACATTACTAAATAAATAAGTAAATACTAATATACAATAATGTTCAAGTTATGATTGGTTCAAATTACAGTTGTAGCGCATATGGCCCTCTTTGCCGCACAAAAAACAGACAATACGACGAGATTCCTTAGTGGAGAATCGTTCCTGACGATTCCCAAATGACTCGGCTGCTGTGCCGTGTTGATCGGTGCCGCCTCTGGCTTTGTACGATTATTTCATAATCCGTGGAAAACTTCATTTTTGGCCATATTGACCAATTTTCTCCTAATCCGTTCATAGGATTTTGCTAAATTTTTTTTCATGGAAACTAAGATTTTGGTCTTAAGATTAGGCCTTCTTTGCGTTGACAATATGGTGGTTTCGTTCATTTTTAGCCATTTTCTCCCAATTTTTTATGTTTTATAGTCAAGTCTTTATGGTTTTTAATGGATAAAAATTGGTCATTTTCCTCGAAATCAATAATCAAAATTTCATGTGGCTTGGTCAGAAACTTGGCTTTAAATCATTTATTGGTATTCTTGTGTATTGTAAAATTCTTGTTTTTTATCAAAGATAAATTGTTTTTTTGACCAATTCTTTGTCCTTTCATTTTGTCCATGAAAATAGCAATTCAAATGTTTTAGCATGGCACGGATCAGGGGACCAATGCAAGGTGTACTTGTTGTTTTTTTGTTTTCGGTAACTTTACTGATTTTTTTATTTGTTTGTTCAGGACTGGTTGCTGATATGTCGATTGATGACGACAGCCAAATGGATGCGTCAGGTTCTCTCTCACAACATTATAATGATCAGTTTATTGTTTTGTTTTTGTTTGTATGCCAAAATAGGCTAATTTTCAGAGAATTCTCTGAGTCAAATGTTACGATTTTACTCACATTTTTGTCCTAAGAACGGCGAATATTTTCTCTCAGGAGAAATGCGGATTTTCTTTTTCATTAATTTATGATGAAAGTCTATACATTTTGTCCCCTAAACCTCCATTTTGAACAATTTTATTTAATGTCATTACAGGGTTTGTATATATTTTTCAAAGTAAATTATATTTTGTCTGTTAGAAAATTTAACGTTTATTAGAGTAAAAAACAAAGTCCTTACGTTGATATTTTTTACTTTTTTTTTAAGAATTCTCTTTTGATGTGGATGGTGCAGAAACTACTCAAGCGGTGGGCGTATCGAACTTCTTGGCGTCACCATCGTCATATGCTGAAGGTTTTTTTTTATATAATATAATGTAGTGGTGATGAAAGACATGTTTTTAATATGTATAGTATTCCTACTATCCTACAATGGTAATATCTTGAAGTATGGATATTTTTAAATTCTGTGGTGTGTGTTCAAAATTCTGTATGGTGATTTCAAAATGAAGGTAGCTTTCATGTACAAATTAGTTTGTTTTTTGCCGTCATTATAAATTCTTTGTTACCTATTGGAATATATATTTCCGTATTTTTAGTTGGCCTCAAATCAAAGAAGATGTCGACTATAATAGAGTGATATATGATGTAAGGGAGAAGAAAATGGCAAACTGTATTTTCATTTCCATTGAGCATGTTGTGTAGCAAGTTCCATCCAGATAGTTTTTATCTATTGTGTTACTAAATTGGTCGGTTGGTTTGCAAGCTGTAGTTTCTGGTTGCATTTTCCTTTGATTTTTGGGCGTACAAATTACTAGTAGTTTTTTCGATTGTTTGGCAAGAGTCGTGGCTCTATTAGGTGAGGGTGTAACGGGGGTACACCTTGGAGTGGTCTCTGGTGGGTTCCTCCGGAGCTGTGTATGGGCGGAGGGTCCGGAAAAATATTTTTTGACTCTGAAGAGTTGGCTCTTTAAAAATTGAAATTTTAACCTCCCGGTGGAGAGGGGGGCTACGGCCAAAATTGATATTTTTGAAATTGTTTGAATTAAAAGAGTTGTAGAGCTCACCTGTATTTACTCAGTGTATAAGCTAATATCAATGAATTTTGCATTTTTTAAAGTATGGCGGTAAGTCCGAAAATACGCTATTATATAACTCTTTCAAACACTTTTTTCAAACACTTCAATTTTTTTTGAACATCACTTTTACCACCAAAAATGGTTTTAGAGCCCTCTATACTACTTAAATGACTAGAAAAATTAATGGGGTTTACCTTCAACCATACTCAAATAAATTGAACTTCTTTAAACAATGTGGTTGAGTAACGTTTTTTCAAATAGCTAGATTGATATTAAACAAAATCCTTATATTGATATTTTTATTTAAGAACATTCTTTTGACGTCATCGGTGACACCGAAAGGAGTGTGGACGACTCGACGCGAGCTGTCAGTGTGTCAAATATCTCTTCGGTGCCATCATCAAGTGATCGAGGTTTTTTTTCATACAATATAACTTAAATGGGCATTCCATAATTACATAGGTGATGGAAGAGATGTTTATAACACCATTTTGGTCAATAATACATTGCTTGTGGTGCCCAAATGGTTTTTTCGCCCATTTTTTGCCAATTTCTTCCAATCTGTTGATTTTTTATGATCACGTTTTATTATTTGAACAATATAAATGGTTTATTAATGGATAAATAAATTTAAAAAATTGGCCATTTTTGCCCAAAATTAAGGTTTTTGGCCATTTTCTTCATAACCTTGTATCAGCATTTTATGAAACTCTGTCAGAAACTGTAGACAATGACTTTAAACCATTTAACGGTAGTTTTGTGTCTGGGAAGATTCTTGTTTTGGTAATTTTGTTCATTTGTTGGTCGAAAATACATTGCTTGTGCTGACAAAATAGATTTTCGTCCATTTTCTTTCAATCTGTCTATGTTGCTAATTTTTCGTTTTTTGGTCATTTGTTGTTAGTCGGAAGCGGGGGACCATCGCTAGACGTACTTGTTTTTTTCCTTCGTTTGTAAATTGTTTGCCTCCTATTGGAATATTTTTTTCAGTAATTCTATTACAACAGGCTCGCATCCTATCAAAGAAGATGTTGATTACAGCAGAGCAATCTACGATGTAAGAGCATTGGGAAAGAAGATGGCAACCTGCATATACCCCGATCCTTCTCCGCCGTTGAAGCGTGCGACAGCGGACCAGCACGAGTTTCGGCTCATGCCGGCGCACATAGTAGCCCAGGTTTGATAATATTTAACGTTTCAGACGAAAGATTGTAGTGTAAACACTTTTTGATCCTCCGCCACTACAATTGATCAGAATGATCTCCATTTTGCTATTCAAAATAGTAAAGCCTATCATTTGCAGACGACACGAACTTCTCAATAAAAGTAAATCTGCTAAACAAATGTAGAAAATGATCAACGCTGATTTAAAAATTCTATACAACTGGTTACTTGCAAATAAAATTGCTTTAAATTGCGACAAAACCAAAAAAAATTCATTCATAACCATCCCAATTTGAAGATTAAAATGAGCGGCCATTGTATTTTCCCATCCAAATATCTTAAGTGTCTTGGTATTTATCTTGATGAAACCCGCAATGTTAGGTTTCATTGCCACACCTTGATTTGATTTTTCTTTGTTAAAAAAATATCATTTGGGCTAAACAAAAAGTTAGTTTTTAAGCCATTTTATTATCATTGTAGCTTTTTGGCATTGGTTTTTAATGGGGGACCATATCTAGGAGTACTTGTTAATTTTGATGTTATTGATGATAATTAATTATTTTTTATTGCAGTTGCGTATAATTAGATTGCAACATACACAAATAAGTTGAAAAAGCAATTGAAGGAATTATTTTAAGCTTTTTTTAAAATAACGTGAGAAGGTACGTTGGATTGATAGTTTACTTTCAATCATATGATAAGTTTCTAGTCCAATGCATATGTAATCCAGGTACTTTGAAGCATGAATATGAAACCGTGTAATTTTGTGTTATGTTATTTTTCTTTGATCGATTTTGACCACCCTACAGTCGCCTTCTGTGGACTTGAGACGAATGGCCATCTATGGTACCTTGAAGGGATTATTTTTTCGCTAGGATTTTTTTTGCGAAGGAATTAATTTTCGTGATTTGACTTCAATCTCGATCAAGACCTAAATAAAAATAACTTCATGATGTACATTGGAAACATTTTATCTGGTTCTATTAACTTAATATTTACCGGTTAGAGTAATATTTTTTAAGTACTATCTATATTGTGCTTAAATGTCTATCGGTGATATTTCTAGAGAAAAAAACGAAAATCTAATTTTCGAATGGCACGAATTCGGTCATGTATTTTTGAAGATGTTAAAACTATTTCCAATTTTCAGGTCGATCGGAGCTTTCGTCTGCCATTCGGCTCGATCAATGATCTGGTTGTATATCTATTGGTAGACTTCCCAAGTGGAAAGGACTTTTGGGTGCAGTTCTTTCGTATCATCTTGGAAAACCGTCACCACCCATCTTTTCCACTTGACCTGAACTGCCATGCGTTTGGTGAATATCCCGAGGAAAATCCAAGCTGTGGAACAGAAGCACTTGCAATGTTTCATGTGTGTAGGCACAAACGCATGAACTTGGGGCCTGGATTCCTAAAGATTTTGATGGAGCCTTTCAATGCTGACGGGGGGGGTGGCTTGGGGGATAAGGCTCTTGTGGAAATTTTACACTATGGCATGAAATTGCCGCGTGACGAATATTTCCTAAAAATAAGGATGTCAATTCCAGCGGATGCGACCTGTTATGCCCATATTATTGATATTGGTGCATTGTTCCCGCATCCGGGACATGTTTGTAATAGTAAGGCATTGGGTCCGGAAGGTCAGCGAAATTCATCTAAAGTTCCTCTGTACAAGTATATGGCTTCGGGTGACCATTATAGTGTACATCAATATGCGACGCGTTGAAAAGTGTCTGTAAATTTATCATATGGTTTATAGTTCATACCGTCCGTCCGTCCATCCTAGCACCCAATTACACCCCCAGACCACTACGGTCACCATCGCCAAGGCACAACCGGGTTAGCCCGTGCCACAAATTTCAAGTTAACTCATGTTGTTGCCTGGTGTCGTGACCGGGGGGGGGGGTGCTAGATTAGGCTGGTTGTGGCAGGGCAAGAGATCATAGGGAAGTTAACAGAGGGGAGGGGCCTCCAGTAAATGGGAGTTGTTACAGCGAGTAAGAGGTTAAAGGGGGTGTTGTTTAATATTTGTAACGGTACCATTTGCATTGAATGAGGCGGGGGTCACCTATCCTCTTCTATAGCATAAGATTTGTCATCAAATCATTATAATCACAATTCTTACTTATCTTATATGTGTAGTCTGGGTGCCCTAGTCAATCTTCCTGTTCCTGCTGCTGGGCACGAATGTTAGCATGGAGAATTAGCGAATTTAGAAATTTGGGAATCTGAGTTGATCAGTCACTTATACTATCACTATTACTGGGGTTGTAACACATGCCAATGTTTCAACGGAGGTCCCACGTGGAATATGTGGTACTAAAAGATGGGCGGGTTGCTTCGGATCGGGGGTCGGGGATGGCTGGTTGCTGGTTAGGTTTTTCGGGAATGGGATGGTGGGCGGGCCGGCCGGGGTTTGATGCATCACCTTATTTTGTTGTTATATTTTTTCCAGAGTCCAGTGACCACTTGTCATTGACTACTCGCACGGGGCGTGCGTACGTGGAAGGAGGCTATGGTGCGCTAGGTGAAGTCACTCCACTTGTTGGGGTCGATGGTCACTGTGGATGCAGTCATGGCACCCTGATGGTTGTAATATCTCCCCTCTTCTTTTCTTAACAACGTATCAAAATGAAGATCTCATTAATACTTTTGTTGTTGCTTATTTGTTTTCATTAACATAAAGACAAATATTGTTACAATATTTTGTGCTAAAGCTTTTGACAGAAATAGTTTCCATCTTATTTTGGTCAATATTTTTGCCACTTCAAAAATATTCAAAAATTTACTATTTCTTTTGTTTTTTCAACAAAAACAAACCTTGCCTCATGTTTAATTGATTTGTAGGTGTTTGATGCATCCCCCTTTTTATGTTATATTATGTGGATTGTTATATTTCACGTATTTGTAGTGACATAGCACATTATTAGTTAGTGAAAAAAAAAACGCTGCAATTTTTATTGAAAAGAAAGCACACAAAAAAAAAAAAAAAGAAGAACAGCGTAAAAAAAAATCGCTGAACTTTTATGTAAAAAAGAACAGCGTAAAAAGCCCTTCATTGTCTCAGGTCCGAAGATATTTCCAGTAGATATCTCTCCTGAGGGCGGGAAACGCCGTGGTGGTAATTTGTTTCATTACATTTACATGTATCGTCCAAAAAATTTTTAGTTTTATGAGCTAATTAGTTTTTGAGATTAATGTAAATGATATGCGAATATATTACTATGTCGGTAGGCTAATGACAAACCCAAATATATTAGCATGAAACCATGGAATGTTATGTACGCCTTTCCTGCTAAAATAAGTGGTTTTGTCTTAGAGACAATAAATGAGTTTATTCTACCTTTATGCGACTACAGACCGAAATATGCAAAAGAACAGGCAAAAATATGAGCCCATATTTCGGTCTGTTCTTTTTCAAATTCGAATTTTTCCCCAACGGCAAAACTGGTTATCTTTTTTTATTACATTTTTTAAATTCGAACAATAAATTCGAACATTTCGAGACACCACATGCAAAATATAACTGATGCGCGATCGTTAATTTTCAACGATTTTCTTTTAATTGAATAATAATAAATGTAATTCGCCCGATATAATCACAAAAAAGGTAGAATAAACTCGTTATTTGGTTCCCTGATTTTAAATATGCTTCATATTGACTCTTCTTTTACATATTTTGGCTCGCCTAAAGGCTCGCCAAAACATTGCAAAAGACTCGTCAATATGAGCGCATATTTAAAATCAGGGAACCAAATAACTCGTAATTCTTGTATCAACTCATTTTGTGCAAGGGGGGCATTCTCACTAGAACTTTTTCCTATAACTCTAGTAAATAAGTCAAAATAAATGAAAATTGTATGGCATGACAAACACATTAGAAATATAAAATTCTACATTTTTTCCCCGATTGGTGTAATTTTTTTGTTTTTATCTCCAGTATTGTCTAACTGTTCTGGAATTTTAGGATTTTTAAGATAAAATACGTGATATGTTCATTTAAATAAAAAGCCATACATATTAGATTTATCCAGGTTTTATTGAGACCGCACATATTTTGAAGAAATGCTATGTTGAGAAAATAGTTATTTTGAAACCTGTCAAAAAAGGCAAAATATACTTTCTATTCACCGTTAGGGTTAGGGGTTTGGTTAGAAGAATGGAGGGGAAGAACCAGTCAAATATTGATTCAATGTAGGCATATTATACATTTTTAGAAACTAGGGTGTAACATTTATTTGGGGTGATTGGGTATGTGCCACACCAGAAAATGACACAACATGTGAGTGTTATACCTTTTAACTATATACTTACTTAAGCAATTTTTTTACCCCAAATGGCGGATATCGGTATTAATTCATGCGAGACAACTGATATTGGACGACGCGCAGCAGTTTAAATTATAAGATAAATAATTAGACTCTTGGCACTTTTTCATGGAAATTTGTCAATTTTGAACCCAAAGTCAAAATTTGGCCAAATTTTTTCAAACCTAATCATAGAGATTTGTTATGTTTTTGTTGTAGAAAGTAACTCCTTGGTATTTAAGAATGTGCTGCAAAAACATTTTCCTTGAATAACAATGAAAATTAAATTTTGGCCATTTTCATCGAACTTGTCATCCTGACTTTTTTTGCAGACCAATAACAGGATTTAAATTTTTGTTTAAAAAATGGAGAACAAAGATTTCTTTGCTTTCAACCAATTTTTTGGTATTTTGCGTTTAGATCGGCGGACGGATGAATGAGAGTGAATTGATAGGTCCCCTGTCGCCTCCGGCGGGGGACCAAAAAGGTTTCCATTCATTATTAGGTAAAAACTTGCATAAAATCTTAATTTTGAATCATTTTTGGTCATTTTTACACAACATGACCCCTGAAAGGGGATGGAAATTGGTCACATACTCTCGCGATGATGATAAAAGACCCCCCCCCTCTTCCGATTTTTCCAAAATTT
>JAUKWD010000094.1:0-11327 GCA_032356645.1 Aegina citrea | reverse complement strand
CCCCCCCCCGCCGCGCCCCCCGCCCCCGCGCGCCAGAGAAGCGCAGAGGGAACAAAAAATAAGGGAGAAACAGAGTAATCGACCAGCGTAACGACCAGGGACACAACAACAGTTTTAGGGGGAGCCCGGGTGGGCTTACGGGACATCAGGTGAATTAAATGGGCCTTCAGTGACCAGGGGGGAGGCACCCCCGACACATGGCCCCACCCCGGCGAGAACAAAGAAAATCATGCGAGAATTCCAAGAATCCAGCTCTTCTGGGGAGCAATGCAGTCGCTCGAAGAGAGAAAGAGTTTTTCCTTCACTCCAGGAGAGCCGCATCGCTGGCCACAAGAGCAAGAGCCATGAGAACCCCCGCACAAAATTCCCACCTCACCCCGGGATGTGGCCCCACGCCAGAGGCGGCCCCCCAGGGCAATGTTGACTTTCAGAAGAACAATCCCTAGTCCCTTTTGGTCCCAACCGGGGGCCCATCAAGAGGAGCTGTGTCCCCCGGCTCGGTACTGGACCTGCCATAAACTGAGTCTAATTTGGGGGGGGATATGTGGTGAGGGAGCACGGGGGATAGGAGACATGGAAACAGAATAGGAGTACTATAGGTCCGGCGTGTACGGGCACGCTCCTGATCTAGACTCTGTACGACCGTACGTATGAATTTTCTGGGCGTTCCACCCTCTACCTATCTGCGCTTGATGCTTCGTTGAGTGGATTTTAAGATGGGCACTAGGCTGAGTGGTCAGAGAAGTCGATTCGACCGTGACGCAATGTCACGGCAGGGACGACAAAACCGGCCACCCGGCTTCGCTTGCCATCGGTAGTGTGTGTGAGTGATCTTAGAAAGTTGGATTTTTGGTGTAGTGGCTTGGTAGAAACAACTCCAGGAGGCTAGTTTTAGCTGGAGAATCGACGATTACAATAGTAACCGAGGTCTCACCTCGCAAATTCAAACACCTTAGTGGTGACGACGGAGAGAAGTTTCGTCCCAAGCCTTCATGCGGAATGTGGTTAAATGTGTATGTGATTTTGAGGCGAAGAGTGTGTGAAGCCGAAAAGTGTGTGGAAATTGAGGCTTCACACGACAAGCTGGTGCTAGATGGGAGGAGGTAGCGTGCAGAGTAGCTTCCTCCCCCTTTTGTGTCCCATAATTGGGGACTGCACCGGTGGATGGGGGCATGTTGTGTACATGCGGACTGGAGTGATTAGCTCCGATACCGGTTAAGCCGGATTTGCCTACCTAAGCTATGATGCTTATAAGTGGCTCTCAACCAATGGATGGGTATAGGGCTTAATCAACAAGTTGCGCTAAAAGCGTGCTCTATAATTTGGCTAAATTGATCAACTTACCATACTTACGGCAAGTGACTATGTAATAGGCCTCCATTTCGTGGCCCCACTGGTCAGCTGGAGCAGCCGGGGGCGAGACCGCGCATCTCACCCGCGGAAGCTCTCCAACCATACCGCTGCAGGGACCATCTATGAAGGCTGTGATATTTGGGTGGAACACCATATTTGAATAGCCCTTGGCTATTATCTGTGGACAGCTAGATTGGAGAAAAAATTATTATATCATTCAGTTCATATTCAGATTTATGATTAAACATGGTAGACCGTGTGCTATTGATCTGCAACTACTTACCTCGGTCCACGTCTAGTCAGTATGTGCACCAACCACCCCATACACCAGCCCCCGGCGAGACAGAGCGCATGTCAGGACCCTACTCCAATTTCACCACCACCAAGCCTTCTTACAGATAATCATTAGGCCTCCAGTAGCTTTGGGCTCAACTGGTTGATCTGGCAACGAGGCTCAAAACCGTGCACGACTCACCCGACCTGTTCCTAGGTTTGTCGTGTTAAAGAAGGAGACAACCGGGCACCCACCCCCCCATTGTGTATGTCTTGTGACGTAGTTGACCCAACCCCCGGGCCACCTCCTTCACCGGCTATGTTTCGAGCATTTTATAGTTGACCATTCTAAGTGATGGGAGGTAAAGAGAGGGTCCCCACATACACCCCGAGACACCGGGGACCGGCACAGAGGGCAGAAGGGCACCAATGAGTAGACGAGGCCAAGGGGTAGAGGCCTGGGGAGGAAGAATTTCCCCACCAGAGCTATCAGCACCTTCATATTGGTGATCAATGAATGACAATCTTACAAGAGATGCCGGCCTACTCCTGCCGACAAACGGTGATTGATTGTAGCTCAGGTTAGAGCCGCCCTTCTGACGAGTCCCTTACCCGAGGTGATATGTTATTCAATTTTTGGGTTGTTTGATCAATGAATGACAATCTTACAAGAGATGCCGGCCTACTCCTGCCGACAACGGTGATTGATTGTAGCTCAGGTTAGAGCCGCCCTTCTGACGAGTCCCTTACCCGAGGTAATATAATGGTTACAATTTTTGGATTTTTTAGCATATTTTTATGGTTTTGTATTTATTATAAGACCCTTTACACCAAAAAAGAACCTTAATGTCGAAAAATTACCTATATGCTCAATGAAATCCTAATGATATCCTACCTATGCGCTCTCCCTGGTCTTTCTGTGAATTGGGCAACTGGGCACCGACAGGATCCATACAGTGATTAGCGACTACACCCCGGCACCCGGCCACCGCCACTGGCACCCCAGCGCATCGCATCTGGTCTTCCTGCCGACCCGCTATGGGAGACCCCCAGCTACCCCAGGGTGATCCAGGGAGGCAATTTACTAACTGGTGTTAGTGGCGACTGCAGCGCGTGGCTGCCCGCCATATCTGTTCGAGGGGTGATCTGGAAAACCATCCCTCTGATTGACGCCGCTCATGTGGGTGATGTAGAGGTCACGCGAACCCCGAATCGCCATAGCGGCAGCCAATTGCCTAAACATGGTTCTGTATCCTACAGGCACTCCTAGGCTGTTCAAGAGACGTTCATTTTGAGCGTGGTGCCAGGTACCGCAAGACCCCATGGTGAAGCTGTAGCACTCGACTTCGCGTCCTTCGAGTCTACCACTCTTTGCAGAGTCCTCCAGGATAATCATCTTGCGGGCCGAGGCATTGTCCAGTGCTAGGGGACCCGTCTCGAAGGCAACATTGACATCAATCAATATCATCCGATTCACACCCCTTCCGTCTTGATATCTGAGAATGATGTCAGGCTTCCGACTAGCCGGGTCTCCATTTCTACGGAGAGGATTTGGCACAGCCACGTTCTCCTCGATGGTAAACTCACGCTGTTTGGGCAACTTTCCTTTGTGGATAGCCTTTACGAGGTGTGATTGTAGTTCGTTGTGTCTCTGGGTAAGCTCTTTGCCGTTGTGCATACAGCAATTGATATGTGAGAGTGTCTCGTCAGTGTTTCTGCACTTCCTACAGAGTGTGTCGCGTATCCGGCCCGCTTTTGCTGGTAGTTTGCCAACAAAGCTGTTGGTGTTGTGGCAATTCAGCCGAGCCTTATGGATGTAGCGCCAATCAGCAAAGCGCATGAACTTACCGGTAAAGAGCCACGAGTGACCCGCGCCGGTTTTGTCCTGCGCCGCACATGACGCTACACGACCATGTTGTGGAGTCCGTACGACGAGGTCATTTGCCCAGTAGTTTCGTATCACGGAGCGGAGGTGCCTGCAGGTATTTTGTGGTGGAGTAATGACGGTGGTTGTGGTGCCGTTGATGGTGGTGGAATGCACTACGCCGAAGTGGTCGGTGGCTGCATCGTAAGCGATCACCCAGGACGGCCTCTCCAGGCCATCCTTACTAGCCTTACGACACAGCGTCATTGTATTGAACCTGGAGCCCGACGTTGAGGCCTCGATCTTCCCATCACCCGAGAGAAAAGAAGCAACCCCATCCCATGAATCAGGAAATTTCGCGCGGAGCGAATTTGCCTTAGCCAATGATCTGGCGATGCCTCTTACTCTAGAGTCAGGAGAAGCGAGCATTCTAAGTGCCTGGGTGACTCGTTGTACGCTCATGTCGAGGAGCGGATCAATGAAGCCGACGCCCCCCCCAGCTCGCTCTGCCCAGAAGTAGCCCTTCGCAGCCCTTACTGGCACGAAACAGATTTCACACAGCACCCTCTTCAGCTCCCTCCTGTATTTTTCCATCTCTCCGAGTTTGCCCATCCCGGCACGGAGTTTGAAATCAAACATTGGCTGAACGAAGGTGCGAATGGCGTCAAGTTTCTGCCAGGGGGCCAGGCGGGATTCTGCGATCTTAGCGAGCTTGGTTTCGGCGTCGTGAATCAGTGTTTGAAGCGCTCTCTCAGTTGGTTTGTACCCCATATTGACACCCAGGTACTTATAATGGTCGTTCTGCCTTAGGACGGGCATCTCGGTGCCTTGGACACTAAATATGGTGTCCTTCACACATGCGTCGATTGGTAAAGCCTTCCTACCAGGCTGAGTGCGCGAACGATCGATATCGATTGATGCACACTTTACCGGTTTGAAGGCCAGTCCCAATGTGGTGGCTGCGTAGCCGGCTGCGTCAAGGAGGATCTGTAAATGCTCAGGAGAGTTGGCGATGAGGACTAGGTCGTCTGCGTACGCAAGTGCGTGTACAACGTAATCAAAGATGCGAAAACCAATCTTCTGTTTTGATGCTGTCTTCTTCATGTGCCTGAGGAGAACCTCGAGCACTAAATTAAACAGCACCGGACTTAGAGGGCATCCTTGCTTCACTCCCGCAAGAATGTCTATTGGTTTCGTCTCGCCATCCTTGAGTTTGAATGTAGTAGACGCGTTCGTATAGAAATCCTCCACTATTGCGACCATCTTTTCGGGGCACTTAAGTTTCCTCAGCACCTCTAGGATGGCCACATGGGGGACACTTCCGAACGCGTTGGCCAGATCAAGCCATGCAGCAGTGAATCGTTTGTTGTTTTGTTCTGCTAGGTGGATCATTGTGGACAGGAGGAACGTGTGCTCATGGCAACCCTCACCAGGCAAGAACCCTTTCTGCGCCTCCGAAAACAGCTTGTTAGATATCGCCCATGCTTGGAACTGATCCGCCGTCAACGCTGCGTATAGTTTGTACAAGACAGACTGCAGCGCTATTGGTCGGAAATTTCCCGGTTCGTCGGTCAGACCGATTTTATGAATCAGGGTGGTGACTGCCACTTTCCACATGTTTGGTATCTTCTCAAACCGCCTACAGAGGTTATATAAGCAGGCCAGGATCTCACCGGTGGGGTCGAAGCTCTTGAGTTGCCTATACTCGAGTTTGTCTGGTCCTGGTGCGCTATTAGTTTGTATCTTTAGGCGAGTACGGACCTGATCTGGCGTGAAGTCAACGAATGCGTCGTGGTTCGTAGCTTCGTCCAAGCTGGTGTTGATGAGGTTTCGCAGTTCCGTTAGGTCTATTGGCTGCACGCTGTGGACGTTCGTGAAGTATTCTTCCGCCTTTTCCTTCGAGCCCGTGTACCCCTCCCCATCTTCCCCCATTGCTTTCCTAAACCCCCTCTTCTTTGAAATGCGATACAACGCTTGTATCCGCCTACCCTCTTCGCTCGGATCTATGTGCTGGGGAAGCCTTGATTTTTTATTGTGGAAGTTTTTCTTGCTTGGGATTGCGCGTCGCGGCGGGGCATTTGTTTGCATTGGCGCTCTATTGGTGGGTGCATTGTTATTTTGCTGCCTGTTTCCTATTTTCTTATCGCCCGCGGTTTTTATGTCTGTAATGAGCTCGTCAATGATATTTTCTAGAGCCTCAATCGACTCAATGTTCCTTAGCTTTGCGACCGCTTTCTCTGTAATGGCGTTTGCCGCGCTAGGCGCCTTTGCTGCACTGGGCGGGTCAATTATTGGCGCTATTATTGGAGTGGGTGCTGGCGCTGCTGGTAATCTGGACGCCTGATGCTGGGGGTTGTTCCTAAGTGTTTTGCTCGTCCCAGCAGGATTGAGATTGGGGATGCTGGGTGCTGAGATTTGCGGGGGAGGCGATGCGAGCGATTCGGTGGTGTTATCTGTGATTTGCGAGGGGGGCGCGGGGTGCGTTTCGGAGCTATTTGTTGGAGCGTTGTTGTGCGCGGGGTCAACCAGGCCCTCCACAACTAGCCCTTTGGCATATTCTTCAAGGAATATCCGACACTCTCTTCCTTCCGGCACTTCGCACTCAGTGCCTTCAGGCCAGCCGTCGCTATAATCCCTTCGGAGTACCTCCAGGCTTATGTTGCGGGGGGACCTGGTATCTAGCCTAGCTCTATCCGGGATGCTGCTGTCATTTTTGAGCTCTCCAGCATCAGCGCATAAGCAGCCCCCAAGTACATCTTTTTTACGGGTGCCGGCGCTCTGGCAGCCCGCCTCACAGAAGTACTTTGTAGGAGCACTTACAACTTTGTGCACTGACGCCAGATGCTCGCGTATTTCCTTAGCTGTCCCGGAGGCGCCGCACTGGCCGCATGCGGCCCTAGCCGACCGGATTCCCAGGAGAACAGTGTCGCCAAAACCTTTCCGAATCTTGACGAGATCACTGTGCTCATCCCAAGGGATGGACGCAGTAATCTCATCGCAATCCGGGCAGGGATTGGCGGCAGTTCTCGCGGTCCTCGATATCGTAAAACATTTTAGACACTTAAAACCCACCCCCAGGAATTTGTTTGCGTGTTTGTCTGCATAGTGGACGACCGAGTCCCACACGTGCCCTCGCCAGCTACACATCCCGCAGTGCGCATGCCAAGCAGCGCGTGGCAGATACCCGACGGGCACGTCATAAAGGTCTGGGACGACAATCATTGGCCTTGCAGTATCTGGATCATTCGCAGCTTCGTACGGCGAGTCCTGCAGTACACAATTACATTGGTCACTATCCGCTGAGGACTCGTCATCGAAGATCTTGAGGCAGTCTCTGCATTGGTGAATGATTATCGGCCGCAGTTTCTTGTTGACGTGCTGAGCGAGGGTATGTACCAAGCCCTCCCTGGCACAACCGCAACCGCAGGATGCATTACCGCTTTCGAGGGCCCATCTAGTGATGGTGCAAGTAGGTCTCGTGTCGCTCTCTATTTGTAGTTTGTTTTGTTCGCACTTAGCTGCACAGGCTGTAGAATTGTCGTGTCTACTCATGGCGGCCTGCCCTATCAGTTCGCTCCTACATATAGTGCAGACCAGCTTCCGAGTGTCGTTTGGCCACTGTCCTCGTTTGTGTCTGTATAGGTGCGTGTTGATTGTGTTTGTTGTCGTATCGTTGTCTTTACTCACGTCTGGTTCTTTGTCCGTAAGGACTGTGTCTTTGTGGTTGTCTTCGTGGTGTTTGTTCCCTACTCTCAGGTCCGGTGGTATAACGTCGCAGTGTAGACACAAGAATGTATCCTCAATGTTGTCAACGAGGTTCTTGTGTTCTGTCTTAATGTGGTTGTGTAGTTTAGTTTTCTGAACCCAAGTCTTCGACTTGATTTGTTTAAGTGGGTCGATGTCGTCGTCGGCGGAACATAGGGGGCACATGAAGTGGGCCAGTGTGGGGTAGTCGATCGGTAGTGCCCAGCTAAGGTATAGTGTCCGTTCCTTATGGTCGTATGTGTGGGCAGCTTGGTATGGGTTCATGGATGTCCCCAAGGCTGCGTCAGGGTTCCTAGCTGGGTGTCGTATTTCCCTGCGATGCTGAAGGAGTCGGTCTTTGTGGCTTATTTTGTCTGCGATAGCGGGGCCGGGGGGTTCCTGATCGGGAAGCGTTATGCATGGTTGGCACCTCCGGTCTATCTCGGGGTCCTTGCTTGCCTGTGCTATGGTGGTGGCGCTGTGCTTATCTGGTGGACGTTTCCCCCCCTTACCCTTTTTTACCCCACCCTTTACTTTAGTCTTGAACTTTTTAATGGGAACAAGTCCCGCGTGGCTGTTTTTGCGCTGGTGTATGGTTAATTTGAGGGGATTATTTGTGGAATAGGAGCAGTCTTCACATTGGAATTCGATAGTGCGGATAGGTTTTTTGTGTTGTTTACATAAATGGATGGCTATTACTGAGCTGGTTCCTATGACCTTGCAGTTTTGGATTGGGCATGTGACTCTGGTAGTGATGCTGGTGGCTTTGTCGTAGACCAGGGTATAATCTCCTGTGTTTTTGAACTTTTTAATACTCGGCTTCCACAAAGTCTTCACGTCCTGGTGCCCTCTTTCATCAAGGCTGGCATGGCCTTTGGGGGAATCATCTTCCGAGCAGGAAGATTCATCCCATGATCCAGAGTCTGAAGAGAGTAGAATAACCGGCTGAGGACTACTTTTGCGCGCTGCTATGCGTTTCTTACGCGGAGGGGTTTTAATCAGGAGCGCAGGATCTAGTGACTTTAGGGGACTGCTTTGTGGCGATATTTCGGCAGTGCTCGCGTCTGTTTCCCCGCCTTGAGGATGATCAGACATGTTAGCGACAGCAAATTGGCTGTCGCTCACCAATTTCAACAAGGGGTCCGGTGATGACCCGCGAGCACTGTGTTCAGCGATTGCTTTCCTAAATATGGCCTCTAACTCATGCGCTTGTTCGGGGGACGCTTTGCCCTCAATGCTGATTTTGACGCATTCTGTGTTGTCTGACGGAGCTGATTGAACAGGAGAGAGCATGGCCGAGGCCCCCCCCTCCCCCCATGTCGCGTAGACCACAGTTTTTTCCGAGCTCGCACTTGTCGAAACTCGGAAGTCCACCGATGGGCTACCCAGAGATGAGGGGGTGGTGGGGCCTGCGACCGGCTCAGGAGTTGGAGGTTGCGCTGTAGCAGTTGTGGTCTTCGGTACAGGACCCAGATTTTGGGCAGACGCAACGGACCCCAGAAGGAACTCCATCAGAGGGTCGATAGCCGGATCACTGTTCAGGGATACGTCCAACCGGCCCTCCTCCAGGGCGACGCATATGGGACCGGTGCACCACGCATCCGAATGGGGTTCGATCTGGGGAGCGCTAGGAGCTGCCCCCTCTGGACCTGGCTCGATGGCCTCTGGCGATTCTGGGTCAACTAGCAGGAAAGAAATTTTTGATGGAGAGCTATCTGTTGGGGAGCTGGGGGAATCGCACGTGGCGATGTGCGCTTTGATTAATCTCTTTTCATTTTCCCTATGTTTGCAGTGTTTACATTGAAATATCGGCGCGATAGATTTTTTGGTGCAATGCGAGATAATGGTTTTTGTGGTGTATGATTTATCGTTTCTGCACTCAGTACAGCAGCAGGGGAATTTTTTGGAATCGTCGTGTGGGCATATAACTATGAGGCGCGCGTGTCCTAGTTCCCACCCTATGGAGGGGGCGTCCCTATCTGGTTCGGTGGACGGTGAAAATGCTCTGCGGAGGACTGACCCCACCGCTGATCCTACTGTAGCTATAGTCGCTTTAATTCCCTTCGCGCGCTTGAGGGGGGGTGAAGTGTTAGAATTAGGGGACCGATTTCCCGACCCTCTTTTCCCGGTGACTAGTGTAGGAGGTTTGACCTTTTTCCTAGGGGAGCGGCGGATTCCCTCGTTCGTTGCTATTTCCTGTAGTCGAGTTTCCTCCGGTGGGGAGGTGCAGCCAAGAGTGGTGGATGAATTCGTGTGGATGGATGCAGGGGGGGACCCTGAATGTAATCCTATTGGTGACCTGGTGTTAGAGGATAAATCCAAGACAATGTTTGTAGACCCTTTTGGTTGGTTAATTTGTCTGGGGGACTCACACCCTGGGCGAACCATCTGCTCGCAGTCAAATCCTGTGACTTTTGAGGGGGAGTCCCTATTGCTACTTGAATTTGAAGAGACCAAGCCCGATTGGGCAACCTCTTGAGTGACCATGTACAAAAAATTTATGGGACTAGTCCTAGAAACCGTGGGGTCCAAAACCGGAGACCTGTCTGACAAGGCTGAGAAAATTTCAGAGTCTAGAACTGGGCTTGATAAATTAGAAGAGTTTGCCTTAATTGCCTTAGTTTGATAAATTGGTGGAGGGGACTCCATCTCTCGGTGGACCATCAGTCCACAGTCAGAGCTTCTGACGTCTGGAGGGGAGCCCTCCTCAAAACTCGAAATTGAATCATGGTTTAGTAGTGCATTGGCCCGTTCCCAAGAGTCTAGTACGGGTGGTTCCAAACCGGGGGGAACCTTTAAAATGGGAGAATCAGAGCCAGACCGGTCGGTGCGCCAATCCTCGCTCACAAGGGGTGGCGACCCTTGCGACTGACTCCAATTGGTGTGGCCATTCCCAAGAATCAGTTGTGGCTTGCCCTGAATAGTAGAATTTAAAATAGGAGAATCAGAGCCAGACCGGTCGGTGCGCCAATCCTCGCTCACAAGGGGTGGCGACCCTTGCGACTGACCCCAATTGGTGTGGCCATCCCCTAAAATTAGTTGTGACTTGCACTGAATAGTAGAAACAATAGTGTCCCTATCTCCTTTGTCCCCCCCCCGGGCGGGACTCGCCAGGCGGATAGGGCCATTCCTGTTTAAAATTTGAGAATTAATTTCCAACTCACAGTTGACAGAGTTGTTCGAGCTTGGATCATCACTTTCCGAATTGTTCGTTTGTGTGCTGGATTCCAAGACGATACTTACTGACGAATCGACGCTAGTGTTTCCAACACTGTGCGCGTCCCAAGCGGTCTCAGCTGGTGGCGCAACATCTCGCAGCGGTGAGTGCGTGGGCGTCATAGTGGACGTTCAGCTGCACGGCTTACTCGGTGCGTGGGCGTTGATTGAGTAACAGCGCGGCCCTACAGGTAACTATTGAAAGCTTTCTCGTGAAAGAAAGCTGCGAGTTCCCTGTTGTGAGCCTTACTGACGACAATGGCACAACTCGCTGAGAAGGTAGAGAAATCACAAGTGATTTCACATTCAACTCCAGCGAGCTAAAGTGTCCCACAGGGATAAGTTTGAAGGGATTTCCGAAAGAAAAACCAACGCGATTTATTCCTGTGGAGACGTAAACCTCCAGTTATTTATATGCGAAAACCTCTCAGTTCGTGACGAGAGTTGTGAAAAACTCGTCAGTTACCTGGAGATTTTGAGACTACGACGAATCACTAAGACCAGCCAGACAAATTAATCGTATTACGAGCGATAATCGTTAAGAGCAACCTAGGTCACTAGTAACTACCTCGAGACTAATATTTGAACTTAGCCGGACTTTGGAGACGACTTTTGGCACAAGACGACGTTGGCACGGAACACTTCTTGGACCCAAAGGCCTAGAAGCGAACGATCACTACTCCCCCTTCCAGCTTAGGATCAAGCGTTTGGTGATTCGTGAGCAATACTGACGCGTAAACTCTTCGATAGTACACCGGACTCGCGGTTCTTGATCTTAGCCAAAAGGCCGAGAAGCGATATTGTCTATAGTTAAACGGCCACCAAGTTCATTTCAATTATCTGTTGCATGTGCAACTTTATTACTCTGAACCTACAA
>JAUKWD010000093.1:0-11387 GCA_032356645.1 Aegina citrea | reverse complement strand
GGCAATAACAAGGAAGTACAGATTATTTTGGGGGCCTGTTAGAGTAAAATTCTAGATAAGTATAGTCATTTTTCTCACAAAAAATATATTTTGCAACTCAAGATTTTCGCTTTCGCTTTCCATGTTTGCTTTTCCGAACTGAAGTCTTTTATATGTGGATTTTGACCATAGGCCAAGCAAACAAAAAGTTGCCATTTCGACCAAAAAAACAATATAGTGATATTTTTTATATAAAAAAAGTCGTTTCAAAATTCCCAACCCCACACAAGTTATATATAGAGTGAAATTTCAATTATAATATAAATTTGAAGTTATAAACTTTTCTTTGTTTGTCATCCGACAAAAAAACAACTTTTTAGCTTTTTAAAGAAAATCGTCAATTTGTTGATTTTTAACACGTCATTGGAAATTTTGTTCGAAATTATATATCCTAACGCGAAGGAAAAACTTGCGTAGAATATATTGAACGAATTTTTGAAATCCAATGTGACGCCATCAGGACGTCATAATCACGTAAAAATTGTCGACCTCGTTTATTTGCGAATTTGCACCACGCCATTATCAACTAAAATACTATTATCAGACACGAAAGACGAAGCTTTGTGGTTAGCGCAGCCGCCTTCTAAGCAGATGGATCAGTGCACGAATCCTAGGACTGTCGTTCGATTCCGGAAACCCACCGGGTATGCCTGGGTAGAAGAAACTAATCTAAAAATCGTCGATTGGACTGTACTATTTTACATTACCTTGCATGTCAGAGTTTAATTAGCATCAGGCTGGTGTTCTGACTTGCTCATACTACAGTTTAAACCGTTTAAATTTAATACTTTACCGATGGCATTTTAAAAATCCAAAAAGACGACGTCGGGAGACATGAGGTCATAATGACATCAAAAGTAATAATTTTCGACCCTTTTTTCGATAGAAAATCTGTAATTTGCGATTTTAACATGCAGTCATCGTTAGTTTGAATACTAACTTCATAACCCATCCCAAAGGATAATTTGCTAGGAACACAAAGGAGGCATTTTTCATATCTAAAATTGGCGTCACATTGAGATATGACATTATAAATACTGAATCATAAATAGTGAGCAATGATTTCTTTTTTTCAGATTTTCAGCGTGACGCTTCTAAACTCTCTTGTACTCAAATCCTCTCTGTTATGCGGCGTTCAATTATTGTCCCTGGGTAACCCCCCCCCCAGGCACTATTCCCCCGGACAAAAAAATACCCGGGGGCAGGGATGTTTCTGGATAATAAAAAATCCCAGTGGTGAGGGTTATTCTAAAATAAATAAATTATTTTTTAACCCCCAAATCACAAAATATTGATTAAAATTGGTAAAATACAATGCGCCGCAGGCAAAAAACCATCAAAATTAGGTCTTTAAAACAAGAGAAACTTGCTATTTGACTGAAAAGTAACACATCTTCTTTGAGAATAATACTTATATCCCTGGTTGGGGGCAAAAAAATCCCCGTGGACAGGGATGGGGCAGGGATTTTTCACAAAAATGTCCCCACCTCCTCAGGAATTTCACATCTGACCGGGGGTACTCAGGGACAAGAATTGAACGCCGCACAAGCTCCTGACTGACAAAAATTAACCAAGTTAACCAAAATTAAAGTAAAATACCAGTTTTGAACGAACCTTTTTTAAACCTTTTTAACGAGTCTTAAAGATCTCAAATATATGTAAGTATAATATTAATAAAAAGGTCAGGTTAAACTCATACATCCTCGGGTGTACACCATCAATGTTTTGAAGAAATACCGGAACGTAAACAAAAGGATTCACACTTTTCTTGCATACACGTATTTTTTTTTATAAGCAACACCATTTTTGGGTTGAGCTTCGAGTTGCTTAGCAAATTTTCAATTTCAGCCTCGAGGTTGCTAAGAGATTGCTTAGTAAAATATTCGAAAATTATATTAAAGCTTCTATAGTTGCTTCCGGTTTGCACGATAAATGGATTGACAGTTGTATTAATACCATTGATAATAGTAAGTTAAAAATTGCGCCGCAGGCGAAAAATTTTCCAATTTCTCCCACATTGGGGGAGATTTTACTTTAATAACGGATATTTTACTCAAGATAAATGCATTTTGAGCCTCAGCGGTTGCTTAGCAATTGCTTAATTTTAAAGCAAATTTGAGCCTCGGCACTAAGCAACCAGGTTGCTTATAAAAAAACAATAAGTGTAACGAATTCTAGAATACCAGTTAGATAACAAACAAAATAACCCAAAGTTTGAGACATTCGGTTGCAATATGTAAAGGCGCTAGCAAAGATGCAGGGACGATGCAACGGCTTATCTCGGTTTGCAACTCGGCTCCAAATTATGCAAAATTTTAGTCGTAATCATCATCAATATATTAAAATGTTGGTATAAACAACAACTAATGGATTATAGCAGCAGGGATTTAGGTCCAGAAGAGGGACGACAATATGAGGAAAGGCCTGTTCTTGGCAACGTTTTGCACCTATAGAGCTCTGAACAATGAATCTATTGTTCTCGTTAATACGTTTATTATTCTATTGATCTCTGGAATATCTGGAATTTTGCGCAATCACATCACGAACGGCCAAGACTTTTGTTCACGCCCTAAAAAATCGCCGGCGGCGCACGACTTGCATCGCCACGTACGATGATGGCCATGATTTAGCGTAAATTGACGTCATCGCCTGGCCACGCCCATTTTACGCCTGTCGTCCAAACGAGCTCAAATTCGGCGTGGCAAACCGATACAATGGCGGTGCTGGTTTTGCCTCAAGATGACGTCGTCATGCTTTGCCTCCGCTCCGCGTTCCTTTCGATGCCGTGTTCTTCCCGTGTTCCACCGCTCCATCCCGCGTTCCTCCCGTACAAAGTAAATAAATAAAGCGCGCGCTACAAAATAAAAGTGTGCGCAAAAGTGCGCTAAAAATAAAGTGTGCACGCCGCAACGCGCTAGAAAATAAGAGTGCGCGCCAAAGTGCGCTACATAATAAAGCTTGCGCACCGCAACGCGCTACAAAAGTGTGCGCCAAACTGTGCTACAAAATAAACGTGCGCACTCCACCGAGCTCTAACACGTTCTACCGCTCCACCAAAACTCCACCACCGCTCCATCACCGTTCCGAGGGAGGAAATGTCCTGTACCACAAATTAAAAGTGTACCACAATGTACCACAATGTACCACAATGTACCACAAAATGAAAATTGTACCACAAAATAAAAATAAAAAATGTACCACAATATACCACAATTTACCACACTCCCAAGTGCCTCCAGTCGCCACCCGCGTTCCACCGCTCCCTCCCGCACTCATCCCGCTTAATATGTTGTTTCCCTCCTCCATCCCGCATAATTTCCGCTTCGCCCGTCGTTCCTCTGCTCCCCCTTGCGTTCCTCCGATCCTTCTCGCTTTCATCCCGCTTCATCTGTCGTTTCCTTGCTCCATCCCGCGTTCCTCACGCTTCATCGGTCTTTCCTCTGTTCCCTTTATCTCGCATTCTTCCCGCTACATCCGTCGTTTTTCGGCTTCCTCCCGCATTCCTCCAGCGAAGAACGCGGCACAATGCGCGATAAAATAAAGCATGCACGCCACAATCTGCCACAAAACTTGCCACAATCTGCCACAAAACCTGCCACAATCTGCCACATAACCTGCCAAAATCTGCCACATTCCGTCAAAAAATAAAAAACCTGCAACAATCTGCCGTCATCGTGTCGGGCGAGGTCTAAAGCTTTCACTCGTCGATTTTCAATTCGATCGGACGACATCGATTTTTGCGCTGCATGCAAAAACTGGGCATGGCCGGGAGGTGACGTCAATTTTACGCTACATAATGGTCACCATCTACGCGGCTGGTGTCAAAGCAAACTTTTAGGGCGTGGCCAGAGGGCGTGGTCGTCCGTGACGCGATCGCGAACATTCCAGACATTCCAGAGAACAATAGAACAATAGACGGATTAGCGAGAACAATAATCTATTGTCCGGAGAAAAATGGGTATAAAACTGCAGCAGAACTGAATTTCCTCCTACTACCGGGGAAGGGGAGGGACGGGGAGAGCGTTGCGGCGATTTAAATGTTTTAAAGAACCTTAGTTTTTACTTCAAGCATCACTTATAAATTCGCCATAGTCCATTTAAGGTTAAAAAATTCTTCATGAAAATTCGAAATCGAACGCAAAAATTCTAACATTATTTACAACATTACAATTGGACATTTATTTTTGAATTCGACGTACATATTTGTCGAAGTTATCCCTGTTTTTAAAAGGCTAAATTTTTGACCCTCTGAACAGTCCAAATTTAAAGACAAGTATCCCCCATTAGTCAAACTGACTTTGGTGGAAAATTAAATGCAAATCATAAGTTAAACTCAAACGTTTATGTTTTTTATAAACAAATAAGATTTCCGATGTTACCATCGTCTTTTTTAAAAGAAAATTTGACCCCTGAATTTTCAAAAAATAAAATTTGACATCACCAATGAATTCGCAATAGTCAAATTGGCTCTGGTACCAACTTTCATGTGAATCGGAAGTCAAAAATAGTATGAAATGAGCGGTTCGACGCTAGAAGCCCCTCTAGAAACCCTTTTGTTCGCATATTGTGTTTGGCTAATGTTGTCGAAAAGTCAACCTAACTTCAGGGTAGGTTGATAACCAGTGTAAACACTTTCACGAAAACAATCACTCTACTTTGTTGTCGTACCCTGCCCCAGAGTCTGGGTACCCTAGTGTAAAAAGGGCATTATTAGTCAGGGACCACCAATCACCAACAACATCGCTTTTTTAAAAAAACGTATTGGCATCATCCTTATATTTCACTGATTCAACGTCCAAGCAATATTCTTAAATCGATTTTCCATTTGCCGAGGCTTTGTTGGAGATCCAACCAGCAGAAATTATTAAGACTTTGGATTCCAAATTCCTTTTAAAGACTAACAATTTACAAGTTTGGTGTCCACTCTGAGGAAGTGACCAGTTGGTACTCCAACATATACTTATCCGATCCTCGTCGCCAAATGCGAAATCATACGGGCCTCAACTTACATATAAATACTAAGTAGGGGGGGGGCTAGCGGTTCGCTGAAATGGGCCTTTTTGGGTGATGGAAAGCGGAAAGACTAAAAAAGGTTACGAAAACGTAAATTTGTCAAAAATGGAAGCGGAAATTGGAAATAATTTTGTATTTTCACGGAAACGGAAACGAAAATGGCAAGGTTATTTTAATTTTTGGCTTGTATAAAATCTAAAATACCTCAAAAATACTTGCAGATATCGTATGACCTTCAGTTTCATACATTTTATCATATAATTCGTTAAATTGTTGGAGTCAGCAATATTCTGAAATATCCATAGTGGAAACGGAAATGATGAACTTAAATTGGCGGAACTTTTGTAAAAAAATTGGCGGAAATACGGAAATTACAGACCCGCTAGCCCTCCCTTGCATAGCGAATGGAGGCTTGAATTTAAATCCGGATTACGAGTGCTACATCCATGTCTTTGATCGATTATTAGGAACGTTAGGCGAGGCCAAGTCGATTAGTTGTTTTACGGGCCCGACCGACCCCTTAAAACAGGCTAAAACCTTTAATATATTATATTATGTTATAATATATGGGTCGGGCCCGCAAAATAATAATATTATTTTTATATAAAGAATCGTATATTATTGCCGACCGACCGACTCACTTCCAATAGCTGCTTCGCCCGTAAAACAACTAATCAACTTGGCCTCGCCTTATGAAGAATATATATTGCTCATCATTTAAAAAAGGGTGAAGGCTTTCACTATCAGGGTGAATCTCAGGTTATTATGTATTTGCCCCTCTATTACGTATTTACTATTATTTAATATTATTACGTATTTCATCCGTTGGTTACGTTTTAAAAAAATCATATTCGTGTTGCATTTGTAGTTTTTTTCTAGTTTTTATCTTATTATTATTGATGTCAAATAATGTTCAAATAATCTTCAAATCATTGTAAATTAATAAAATATATTGTAAAATTAACCAAAAATATTGTAAAAAGATAAAAAAAAAAAATGATAATTGGAATCAGTTTTATGCTTGTCTTAAGTCCCCCTTTTTAAATTTCCTATATTTGACATTGTTAAGTAAGAAAATGATTGTCTTACATCGTCCAATGTTTTCCTCAGATAGATTCTGGAAATCATAGAATAACCGAAATTTCTTGAAATTGTATCGAAAATGGTAAAAAAGGGCCTCTGACAAAGTAAAGTCAAACAAAGTTATTTCGCATCGTTCAATGACGGACATGACTGTACGGTACTTACCTTGAGTTGACCTACCGGACTGTATGGTACATGCCTTAATGAGTTGGCCGACAAAAAGAGCATTCTGATTAGATAAAATCGTAGCCGACAATTTGTAATTTATTGTTGTCAAATAGGTGTATTGATGCTGGAGAACCAATATTGATGCGATTCTAGTATAATACAGTTTCTCTTTCTTTATAGGAAGCGGGAGCACCCTCCCCCCTTATTGGTTGCTTTCGTGCCCCTGGAGGAGGGCAACAGCAAGGGGAAGAAAAACAACAGAAGGGGGTGCAAGTTACTATTCCGGGTGTAAGGGAAAAGGTTGTATTTGAAAATCCAGGGGGTATTCCTCCCAGACTAGAATCTTTCTAATAATTTATTTTTCTGAAGAAAAACGTCAACAAAGTTACAGAAACAAACTTTTAGGTTGGTCGTCGCAGGCGAATTTTTCTAAAAAAAATACTATCTTTTAAATTATAATCGACGATCCGGGGGGTATTCCAGCGGAAAGTGACGGAGCTCCCTCTTATCTGGAGGGGGTAAATTACTATGGAAGCCAGCCACTGCTCCTTGTTCAAAAAGAGAAGTGGGATCGTGAAATGACTGTTTTGGGAATTTTGCTGATTTTGGTAAAACAAGTGAACTACGATGATGAACCTTTAGTTGAAATTGTAATTGGTAAGTTTTAAGTTTAATGCCCAAAATTAAAAAATATATATATACTTGTCCTTTTTTAATCTGGTGAACGCTGAAGCGCAGATACGGGATTTATTTTATAAGAGCGAAGTAAAATATACCCTTGAAATACAAAGCACTCCCCAATCCTGAAGTAAAGTTCCCTTTTCTTCCCACGTCAAAAATCTAAACATCCGAGATTAAAATTGAAAAGGATAATTGGGGAGGGTGTACCCCGTGATTTTACATAAGTTACTAGTCGAATGTGGGGCACCTGACTGAAGGAGATGAAGGGATAAAAACTGAAGGGATAAAGTATACAATTCGAAAAGCTAAGTTAGCTTTCAAAGCTTGAAATGGAAATTAAATTACTTTTACGGTTTTTTTGCAGTGTTAGCACGTTAGCACTTTCTTTACTCAGTTAAAACAAAAACAAAAAATACAATTATTCTTGGGGTACCCGAACTAATCCAAGGGGGTGTACATTTCCTAGTAAAATTACCACAGGTATCGAATTTACCGATACTCGATCTAAATTCCGAGAGTTTACCCCCTTTTATACCCAATAAAACTTTATGACAGCGAGAACTGTAGAGCGTGTACGATCCGATCGACGTACCTTGCTACGCAATTTCTGGAGGTTTGCCTTATTCTTGGTCATGGTCCATTGCGCGTTTTCGAAGTAGGACTTCCTTCCTATCGCCATCGAGTAGAGCTATCTTCTGTTTGAACTCAACGATTTACTCTTGCAATGACGACTCCATGGCGTGACCGGCAGAAGAAAAAAAAGCACAGAATCGACGCCACTCCACAACAAATCTCAACTAAAACTAAACGTTACGACCACCAAATAATGAAAACGGTAACTTCGAATTGATTTGACGTCATTAATGATGGAAGAAGGTACTTCTTTTTTGACGTAATGTTTTAAAAAGGTGAAATTTATTTATTTTAGAAAAACCTTATTCACAAATATTAGCTATTGGATTTACATCTAAGCTGAAGTGAAATCTCAAAATAGCATCGTAGCAAGCAAGTGAAAACCAGTCTTTTGTCTCGTTTATATAAGGAGGGAGATAAGGAGGGGGATTTTGTTTACGGGGGTGGGTAGGGCGGTCGAAAGTTGACCGGTGGGGCGCCAACTTATTACGTTAACTACGAGTTATCTTTTTAAATCCCCCCTGGCAGGGGTGGGTCAATTTGAAATAAAATCTGAAATCAGGGGGGACGGTCAACAAATGCCCCCCCGTCAGGGGGATGCACCCCCTCCTTTTATATAGTTGTCACGGTAACGAAATTTGCAGGCCATCTGATAACGGATTGCTTGGCAAGTCTTCGTAACGGAGTATAAAAGTCAGTTATATCCACTTATAAAAGTCCTCTTTGCCTCACCTGTCGCCTCGGCGACGGAGTACTTTTATTCGTGGGTATAACCTATAAGTACATACCTGAGATTCTCAACGCGCCATGTGCTCCGAGGAAACCTATTACCGTAAATCCTCGATTAAGCCCCCTCCGTCCAATAAGCTCCCACCTCGAATATAAGCTCCTATGATCCAGTGCATTGAGGTCAAATAACCCCTCTCGATTAAGCCCCCCCCCCCGAAAAAATAATGATATAAAAATCCTATCTTCTAAATATATGTTATATCGTACATTTGTGTCTTCAAAATACGGATAGTAATACCATCTTCATTTTATTTCCAGTAATTTGTTCCGCGTGAATTGTGATTTGCCTCATTTATGGTGTGTGATTTCTGATGACCACTGCATAATCCCTACTCTCCCGTACTTAATTGTAGGGGGTAGTTTTAACGATTTTTCGAAAAAACACCCCCAAATCCCTTTTATTATCACCCCCTCTTTATGGTTTTCGCCCAAAGGGCGAGGAAAGTTGCAATTTTACGCGAAAAGTGCCTAAAATTGTCCTTTTTAGCCCTTTTTTGTCCCTTTTTGGCCATTTTTTCCACCCCCCTTTTATTATGACCCGCCCGCTTTATGATGGTTGGGATGTGTTGGGAGCATAAACAGAAAAAGTTGCGAAATCCCTAAAAATTACTTGGGGACTTTTTCGTCGTAAAAAATGGGCGAAAAGGGTGAACAATACAGGGACCTCCTCTCTTCAAGTGGCGAGGGGGGCAAATGAAGTATTTATATCCCCTTTTTTACGGGGTGATGAAGTATTTTGTTTCGCCTCCTGAAGTAAAGCATGTAAATTCCTTTCAGATGATTTTGGCAAATTTCCGCATGCGGCACATTAAAAACTTTATTTGTTGGTCAGTAAAGTTAAACTGTGAAATAGATGTGAAATCCCCCCTAAAGTCAAATCTTTACTCAAGTTATACCCCCTCCTTTGTCAATCTGCACTTAAATCTCGGAAAATAAAATTACAGGTGAAGGTAGGTTGTCCGCCTGAAGACGACACATTAAGTAAAATTGTTTAAATAAAAAATGCTAGAGATTAAAGGAGGAGGGGGGATTTCAACGCGGGAGCGAGCATTCTCGTATTTAATTTTGAAAGCGCGCCCCCTCCCTATATTTGACTAAGGGAGGGCGGGAGGGAAAATAATTCGCATAACGTTTATCACCTAACGATAGTCGCCACTACTCCTGGTCACCGCGAATTGCAACTACTGTGTCGACCCTGAATATACTGTCATAGGAACCCGCCATCTAGGCAAAAAAACATAATCCAGAAACACAACACTCCGGCGAAATGAGCTTGAGTATCCTCGGGTGACGGGCAATGGCGGAGAAATTGTATGTTCTATTTCTCAATATATAATTATTTATTAACCATTTTTTAGTTATGATTAAAAAAAAATTAAAGGGATTTTAACTCTTTTGAATCGTATCTTTTTCATAAACCGTTCATCAAAAACATTCGTGCCACGTATGTTAGTAATTGTTTGCCACTTACAAAAAAATGAACAAAAACACGCTTTTTTAGCAAAAAATCTTTGCTTTAAAAACTAAAAACGATGGGCGTGATTTGCTTTCGCGTACGGCTATTTCATATATACTTTTATCTGATAAGTGGCCGTGGGTCCAGTGGCAAACGCGAAATTTGATCTATAATTGCACTCCATCTTTCCTTTTGCAAAAGAGTGGCCGTGACACCGTAACAAAGGCGAGATTAATTCTATAATTGTTCTCCATATTTTCCTTTGTCAGAGGTTTGGCTGTGGTAAACGCGGGATTTAATCTATAATAGCTTTCCACCTTTTCTTTGTACAGAGAAGTGGCCGTGGCAAACGCGTGATTTAATCTATAATTGCTCTCCATATTTTCCTTTGTCAGAGGTTTGGCTGTGGTAAACGCGGGATTTAATCTATAATAGCTTTCCACCTTTTCCTTTTACAGAGAAGTGGCCGTGGCAAACGCGAGATTTAATCTATAATTGCTTAGCTTTGCTGTTCATATGACGTGAATCTGCGAAGGCTGTCTTTGTTTCGCCGTTTTTCATTGATAAAATTGATTTTTTTTTAGAAATGAGTTTTTTCGCACCGATTGGAGAAAGTTCTTAAAAATGTCTACAAAAAATGCGAAACCATTTTTGTAAAATATAAAATGTAGACATAAATTCTTAATTTTATTAGTAAAGCTAAAAAATAGTCTTTAAATTTATTTACGCAAAAATCGCGTGAAACGAGCGAGTAGTTTTCTATTTAGCCGGGGTGGGTCAAAACACTCCCTCCTTATAAGTGGGGCGGTCAGTAAAAGCCTTACACATGGACCGTTAACTAAGCCAGCCTTCGCGTATTATTCATGAAAAAAGTCAGTAACGTTACTGTTATTTTAGAAACAAGTTTTATAAACGCCTGGACGAACCAAATTATGTACAACTTGTTAGTTGACCTATTCTTGCTATAAATATCGTTTTTATTCCTAAGATGATTGTCCAAAAAACAAGTTCCCTTCTTGCTATTTTGCGGTTGTCAAAAAAACCCAAATAGTAGTTAAATTTCCGAATTTTGATTATATTTACCTTTTATTTCTGTCACGAACCTATTTCAACATCTTTTCAATACTTCTGAACAGCGCGAGAAAAAAAAATATGTAAAATTTGATTCCAAAGCCAATCTTTGCGTATTATTCATGAAAATAATGTTAGCTTATACCTTAAGGACATTGCATTTCGCGTGCCTAAAATTTTGTGAACATTAATTTTTGCGTACATCAATTTTCGTGGATTTCGCGATCGGCAAATTTGGACATTTTGCGAACATTAAATTTCGCAGTCAGATATATGTTGTAAATTTGGCGGATATTAGTTTTAGCGGATTTACCAAGTTAGTGAGAAAATAGTTCATAAGAATAACGTAAAATGTAACAGTGCGTGCAAACTAAATCGTTCATAAGAATAACGTAAAATGTAACAGTGCGTGCAAACTAAATCGTTCATAAGAATAACGTAAAATGTAACAGTG
>JAUKWD010000092.1:0-11388 GCA_032356645.1 Aegina citrea | reverse complement strand
AATGTCACTTTCTTACGGTTATTAAGCTGCAGGTTTGTGGAAAAAAATAGAAAAATCCAATGAGCGGATTCTGAGATCTAGAACGTACGAAAGTACGGACGGACGGACGAGAGTGATTTCATAGGTCCCATTTCCGCTCCGTGGGGGACCAAAAACGTTAAAATGGTGTCTAGAATGGGGTTTTCAATGCGCCGCAGGCGATTTTTTTTTTAAATTCATGGTAGAAAAGGCCATTCTGAGCCTCATTTTAATGAAAATTTTCCAAAAAATCCAAAAAATTTCGCCTTCGGAGAAATTTATGTGGGGACTAGAATGGGGGGACTAATTTTTTATGGGGGGAGACTTTTCAAAAAAATCTCAAATGAGGGAGTCCCCCCTGTCCCCCCACTAGGGGAAACCCTGCTGAGGGGCGCTTATATGACTTCAACGGTCTCATCCTAGTGTTTCAGAATTACCTCCAAAATACGAAATCATTTCCACAAAAATCTAAGGGGGGCACTCATGCCCCTAGGCTAGTTATCTCCAAGGATACCTAGAGTGTTCAGAAAATCAAAAAAATAGCATTGAAAGTGGTAGGAAGGAAGGGGGCTAGAGTCAGACTTTTGTGAATTTCAGCTATTATATAGGGGAAATATTAGGGATATATAGGGAAAACGGCCAAAATCAAGCATTTGGACATTTTCGACGTGTGACGTCATAATGACCTCAAAAATGGCCATTTTCTTGTCCCTGGAAGCCATTTACTGACCTTTTTGGTACTAATATGGTATCCTATCCCAAAGTGCACCTTGCTAGGGACCTTTTAGAAGAATTTTGAACAATCCAAGTTGTCGTCACTTCGAAGGCTGATGTCATAATGGCGTCATAAATGGCCCAAAATTACTTCAAAATGGCCTATTTTGACCCATTTTGGCCATTTTTAACCCTAAAACGTACTAATTTGATTTTTCCTGTGTCAAATCACCAGGGGAACCTAAATATGACGCCCAAAGGATCAAAAAAATTGATTTTCACCCTCAAATTTAACATTTTGACTTCAAAAATGGCCAAAACAAGGACGCACAGTGATGGTCCCACGCCCCTTGACCGCGAATCACTTGTATTATTATTATTTTATTAGTCTCGAAATATCATAATACACTTTCTATTGACGACTTTGGGCTCAGATTTTCAGAAATAGGATTTTTCACATAATGGGATTAACTTAATCCCTTAATCCCCATAATCCCAAACGTTTTTTTTTTAATAACTCCATTTTTCTAGTCTCATTGTATCAGGTACACTTTCTATTCACAACTTTGGGCCCAGATGGTCAGAAAAAGGATTTTTCACATAATGGGATTAAGTTAATCACTTAATCCCCTTAATCCCAACCGTTTTTTTTAATAACTTCATTTTACTAGTCTCATTGTATCAGATACACTTTCTATTCATAACTTTGGTCTCACATAATAGGAATTTTCATATAATGATCAATAATTTTCATGGAGTTATCTCCAGGGATACCTAGAGTGTTCAGAAAATCAAAGAATAGCATTGAATTATTATTTTTAAGGACCAAAAAGTTAAATTATATGGCAAAAATTAGAAAAATCCTATAAACGGATTTGGAGAAATAGGTCAAAATGGCCGTTTTGGGGTAAAAATTGCCATTTTTTGCCAAAAAGGGCAAAAAAGTAAAATTTCGGATTTTCCGCTGGAAATTTTTTTTCGCCATTTTTTTAAGACCAAAAAGTTTAGTTTCTATGGCAAAAATTAGCAAAATCATATGACTGGATTTAGAGAAATATGTTAAAATTACCGTTTTGCGGCCAAAAAGGGCCAAAATTAGAGGTTTTTGGCCCAAAAGATAAAAAAAAAATCGAAAACGGAAAATGTCACTTTCATACGGTTAGTAAGCTGCAGGTTTGTGGGAAAAAAATAAAATTCCAATGAACGGATTCTGAGATCTAGAGCGGACGGACAGACGAACGAACGGACGGACGAGAGTGATTTCATAGGTCCCAAACTCCGCTCCGCGGGGGACCAATAAAGTGTTCTCAAGATCTCGGCCCATCTTGAAAAAATGCTGTGTCAGCAAAAAAACAAAAAAGAGAAATATTGAAGCTAGACACATGATGTTTGGTCTTTAATTAAATGTTTCTCATAATATTTCATAAAGAGGGTTTACCTCAGATTTCCTCAAAATGAAGCGTTTTCAAGATCTCTACACATCTTGAAAAACGCAGAGTCATCAAAAAACAAAAAGAGAAATATTGATGCTAGCCCCATCAGCTTGAGCCTCTAAATGATCCTCGCGTGATTTCACGAAGAGAGGTTACCTCAGATTTTCCTCAAAATGAAGCGTTCTCAAGATCTTGGTCCATCTTGGAAAAATGTTGCCTCAGCAAAAAACGAAAAAGAGAAATATTGATGCTAGCCCCATGATATTTGGTCTTTAAATGATTCTCACAAGATTTCATGAAGAGGGCTACCTCAAATTGTATCGACCTTCTTGAAAAAAACTACGAGACAACATAAATGAAAAAGAGAAATGTCGATGCTAGCCCCATCATGTTGCGCCTTTAAATGATCCTCACGCGATTTCGTGAGGTGTTATCTCAGATTTTCCTCAAAATAAAGCGTTCTCAAGATCTCGGCCCATCTTGAAAAAAATTATGCTAGACCCAATCTTTAAATGATTCTAAAAGGGTAATTTTTGATTTTTTTCAGGTACCCACAACTCATTTCTTGCTTGATTCAAACATTAAAATCTAACTTCTGACTAAAAAGTGTGAAAATCTGATTGCGCGGTTTCGAACATAGAGGCCAAAAATGCCAAATTTGTACCAAAAATCGCAAAATTTGGACCTAAAAGGGACACATTTTGTCCAATCCAGAATTTTCCCAGCATAAACATGAGGTTTTCCAAGTAGAAGACTCCAAAAAAAGTTTCTATAACAAAAATTAGGGACATTCAACGCGGCGTTTTTGGGTCCAAAATGGCCAAAAAGGGCCAAATTAGGACTAAAAAGGGCAAAAACGACGAAAACGCGAATTTTCGACCAATTTTTTTGTTGTTGCCAAAAATCTAAGTCATATGGTTCCCAACTTCATGGAAGGAATCAGAAAAATTCAACGCGCGGTTTAGGATGCAGATTCCGAACGCACAGACGGACGCACGCACACACACACGCATGAGATTGATTTGATAGGTTTCAAATCCGGGAAACCCGGGGAACCAAAAAAACTATATTCGGAAATAACAAAATATTTGGTCATATCTGTCACGTGGTCTCGAGGATAGAAGGCAACATAAAACAAGAGAAAGATGAAGTGTAAGTAAATCAAAGAAACACAAGGAATAAGAAATACAAGTAAAATAAAATGTAGAAGAAGTATAAGTAAATCAAAGACACATAACATTTTAAGGATAAATGTAATTCTGACAAATCACCACAAGTAATGTATAACATACTTAATTTGGACGTTTTCAGGCCTTAAAGGGAAGAAGATATTTCAGAAGTGTAAAAAAACATCACTTGATTTAATAAAGTATATAAGTAAATCAAAAGAAACATAACATTTTAGAGATACAAATAACTCTGCCAGCACCATAAGCAATATACAACATATTTAATTTGGACGGTTTAGGCCTAAAAGGGTCAATTTTGAATTTTCCTGTGTTAACAATAACTCACTTTTAGATTCAAACATTAAAATATAACTTCTGACCAAAAATTATGAAAATATGATGTGCGGTTTCGATGATAGAGGTAAAAAAGGCGAAATTTGGGGGGGCAAAGGGGGTATTTGGAGGGGGATAAACCCCCTGGGGGATCAACAATATTTTTCCTGGGGTATACATGACTCACTTCTAGATTCAACTATTAAAATCTAAGTTCTGACCAAAAATTATGAAAATCTGATGCGCGGTTTTGAAAATAGAGGCCAAAAAGGCCCGGTTTGGAACATTTGGTGGCCAAATGGGGGTATTCGGGGGGGGGGGGATAAACCCCACAACACATTTCTTGATTCAAACATTAACATCTAACTTCTGACTAAAAAGTATGAAAATTTGGACAATCCAGAATATTCCCAGCATAAATGTGATGTTTTCCAAGTAGAACACCCCAAAATTTTCTATAGTGAAAATTAGGAACATTCATAGCGCCGTTTGGGAGAAATAGGAGAAAAACAATATCTTGGGCCAAACTTGGACAAAAAAGGGCCAAATTTGGACCTAAAGGGCCAATTTTTGGCCAATCCAGAATTTTCCCAGCATAATCACGAGGTTTTCCAAGTACAAGACCCTAATAAAGTTTCTATAACGAAAATTAGGAACATTCATAGTGGCGTTTGGCAGAAATAGGCGAAAAACAACATCTTTTGCCAAACTTGGACCAAAAAGTGCCAAATTTGGACCTAAAGGGCCGAATTTTGGGCAATCCAGAATTTTGCCAGCATAATCATGAGGTTTTCCAAGTAGAAGACCCCAAATAAAGTTTTTATAACGAAAATTAGGAACATTCATAGTGGCGTTTGGGAGAAATAGGTGAAAAACAACATTTTGGGCCAAATTTGGACCAACAAGCCGCAAGCCATATGGTCTCGAGAAGGACCAAAAGGGGCGACTTTGAATTTTTCCGAACAAAAAACGAAAACGTCACTTTTTTACATTTATTGAGCCTAGGCTTCACGCACAAAAATTAGAAAAATCTGACGTGTGATTTTGAAGATAGAGGCCAAAAAGGCCCGATTTTGGCCATTTCGGCCCCAAGAGGGTCATTTTCGGGCCGTTTTCGGGCCAAAAAGGGCCGATTTTGAATTTTCAACCAAAAAACGAAAACGCCACTTTTTTACATTTATTGAGCCTAGGCTTCACACACAAAAAATTAGAAAAATCTGACGCGTGATTTCGAAGATAAAGGCCAAAAAGGCACGATTTTGGCCATTTCGGCCCCAAGAGGGACGTTTTCGGGCCAAAAAGGGCCGATTTTGAATTTTCGACCAAAAAACAAAAAGGAGGAAGGAAGAATCATAAAGAAACTGAAGCAACTTCGGGATTCTGATCAGCTTGACCAGCAACTTTATGATAAGTTGCATCCTACAGGAAGCCAACCAGCCAGACTATACGGGCTAGCGAAAGTGCACAAAACCAATGTTCCCTCAAGACCAGTCCTCTCAATGCCCGGCTCAGCGTATCACACGATAGCGCTTCAGATAGCAGAGTGGTTAAAGGTAGTACCTGAATGCCAGATAAATACATCAACGAAGGATATTGCTGACTCATTAGATTCCGTGAAATTGGATGATGATGAGGTGTTAATAAGTTTCGATGTCTCGTCATTGTACACTAACGTTCCGCTGCAGGAAGCTATAGACGTTTGCACTGACTTACTATATTCTGGCAAACACAAGGTTCCCCCGGTCGATAGGGAAACGTTTAAGGAATTGTGTCAACTGTGTTCGTGTAACGTACTGATGCTAACTCATGATGGATATTATCGTCAAACAGATGGACTTGCGATGGGAAGTCCTCCTGCACCTATGTTTGCTAATGGTTGGCTGTCAAAGTTTGACCCTATAGTGAAGGGCGATGCAAAACTGTACAAGCGATACATGGACGACATCTTGAGAAGTATAAAGAGATCGGAGATAGCGCGTAAATTGCATGAGATCAACAGCATCCATTCGTCACTGAAATTCACCATCGAGACAGAAACTGAGGGGAAGTTGCCGTTTCTGGACATGTTAATCATCAGAATGGCAGGGAAGTTAAGCTCTACATGGTATAACAAACCTACGGACACAGGTCTGATAATGAATTATCATTCGCTTGCGCCAAACAAGTACAAACGCTCAGTAGTCGCCGGTTTTGTGTACAGAATTCACAGAGCATGTAGCACTTGGTTAAACTTCAGTGACAGCCTATGCAAGGCCAAACGCGTGTTAGAACGAAATCAATACCCACCAGATTTCTACGAACCCATCATTGAGAGCGCAATAAATAAGATCATGGGTGTAGAGATGGAACCAAAGGAACAAATCGATCAAGGTCAGATCGTCAGCGAGGAGGAGCCGGCATTGCAGAAGAAGTTGATTTTCGTCGAGTATCGAGGAAAAGTTACGGAGGACTTCTGCGGGTCCTTGAGAAAGAGTGATGCGCCATGCCTACCAGTGCTGACCTTGAGAAAGCTGAGGACGGTTCTCCCGTCTTTGAAACCAGCAGTTGAGAAACGTTGTCGAAGCCACGTCGTTTACAAAATTACGTGTCCACGATGCAGATCGTGCTATATTGGGCAGACATCCCAGTATCTTGATGCGCGCTTCGGTCAACACAAGAAACCGTCTCAGCCTGTTGGGAAACATTTGAGAAGATGCGAGGCGCTTAAGGAGATTGTTGTTGGAGACGTTGAGATTCTTGCAGCATCAACACGCGGGGAACAGTATTTGATGACGCTGGAAGCCTTGTGGCAGAAGGAGGAGCGGCCATCAATTAACACGAAGGAGGAGTTCCGCAGTCGCGAACTTACTATCATGTGGTGACTGTTCCCAGGAAACACACCTAAACATTATATCAACTTGAATAACTAATTTTATCTTTACTTTAGATATTGTCAATATTTCAACAATGTGAGTGATCACGAAGTACCACTTCGAAATATATTTCCGTTGAAATGAATCATGTCCTCATTCATTCTTCAATAAAAAAACAAAAACGTCACTTTTTTACATTTATTGAAACTAGGCTTCACGCACACAAATTAGAAAAATCTCACGCGTGATTTCGAAGAAAGAGGCAAAAAAGGCCCGATTTTGGCGATTTCGGCCCCAAGAGGGCCGTTTTCGGGCCAAAAAGGGGCGATTTTGAATTTTAGACCAAAAAACGAAAACGTCACTTTTTACATTTATTAAGCCTAGGCTTCACGCACAAAAATTAGAAAATTCTGACGCACGATTTCGAAGATACAGGCCAAAAAGGCCTGATTTTGGCCATTTCTGCCCCAAACGGCCGTTTTCGGTCCAAAAAGGGCCGATTTTGAATTTTCGACCAAAAAACGAAAACGTCACTTTTTTACATGTATTGAGCCTAGGCTTTATGAAAAAAATTAGAAAAATCTGACGTGCGGTTTTCTCAGAAAATTGGAACGGATGTACGGACGAACGAATGAACGGACGAATGTGATTCCTTAGGTCTCCACGAGATTCTCGACACCAAAAAAGGGCCAAATTTGGATCTAAAAGGACCAAATTTTGGCCAATCTAGAATTTCCTCAGCATAAACATGATGTTTTCCAAGTAGAAGACCCCAAATAGAGTTTCTGTAATGAAAATTAGGAACATTCATAGTGGCGTTTGAGAGAAATATGCGAAAAACAACAATTTGGGCCAAATTTGGTCCAAAAAGGGCCAAATTTGGACCTAAAAGGTCCACATTTTGGCCAATCCAGAATTTTCCCAGCATAAACATTAGGTTTTTCAAGTAGAAGACCCCAAATAAAGTTTCTATAACGAAAATTAGGAACATTTATTTTTCGAAATTTTTCGAACTCAACCAACTTCCAAGCTTTATGCAAGAAATCAGAAAGAAATATAGCGCGGTTTAGGCTGCAGATTCCGTAATGAAGGACGGACGGATGGGAGTGATTTTATAGGCTCGAAACCGGGAAACCGGGGCCGATTTTGGCCATATGGGGGCAAAAAGTTTATTTTGGAGGGGGTAAACGACAATTTTCAGTGAAAAACAAAAACGTCACTTTTTTACATTTAGTTAGCCTAGGCTTCATGCAAGAAATCAGAAAAATCTGTGGCGTGGATTTCTCAGAAAATGGGAACGTACGGACGTACGGAAGGACGAACGTGGTTCCTTAGGTCTTCGAGATTCAAAGAATCCTCGAAACCAACAAAATAAAGTACAACTTTTGTATTAGCATTTGTATTCTCATAGCTACAAGTGAATTTTTGAAGAATGGCGCTTCAAATTTCCTGCCTCATTTGTTCCGTAATGACAAAACCGGCATTTATATATTTTCTGATTTGAATGAATAAGAAGGTGTTTCTTCAGATTTGCCTTCTGTTTTGCCACATAACAGCACTGAGTGCAT
This sequence comes from Aegina citrea, assembly GCA_032356645.1. Lineage (NCBI taxonomy): Eukaryota > Metazoa > Cnidaria > Hydrozoa > Narcomedusae > Aeginidae > Aegina > Aegina citrea. The sequence continues at coordinate 3,301 of JAUKWD010000092.1, read as the reverse complement.
TGGAATCGAGGTGGATTCTTTGAATGAATTTCCAGAATGTGTTTTGATAAACTGGATTTACGAGTGAACTTCTTTTTACAAGCATCGCATTGAAATGCCTTAACTTTCTCATGCACAGTGTCCAGATGCCGCTTCAGATTGCGATGACTGGCGAACCCCCTCTTGCATGTAGGGCAGAAATGTGACGGCCTAATAAACCCTAAACATCAATTATTAAAGTGTTTAACAAACAATAACCCCCACAAAAAAATCTGGAATAATACCCCCTTATAGAAGCAAAATTGAAAATTTGTAAAAAACAAGTATGCCTAGGGATGGTGAGGGTTTTCCAACACAAGGGAACATGGGGGGATCCCCCATAGATATTTTTTTGAAAAGACCCCGCCATAAAAAATTGTCCCCCCCACACTTTTGTCTCCCCCTATTTCCCCCAAATCCCGCCAAAGGCGGAAATTTTGGGATTTTTTGGAAAATTTTCATTAAAATGGGCCTCAGAATGGCCTTTTCTACCATAAAATTAAAAAAAAATCATCTGCGGCGCAATTTTAAGGTTTTTGGACCAAAAAACGCAACATTATTTCTGAATCGATTTTTCGCCTCGCAGATCGCGCCGAAATATTGGGGGGGACAGTCCCCCCATAGGTCCGGCTCTGATGGAAAAACATGATGGTCCCCTGCCTCAAACATAAATAAACAAAATATAATTAAAAAAATATATATTTTTTTTAAATAAAACTAAAATTTACAAAATACACTGAACACCAATTTTCAAAAGAAGTAACAGCACTGTCATTCTTGGTAAGAAAATACTAGATTAGAAAAAAATGCTTGATCTTGGTGGGTATTCTAATACAAACGTGTTCTTTCAAAACTGTTCTTATAAAAAGAAAGAGTGTATCAATAATGAAAAATAATTGGGAAACAAGACACAGTATGATTGGTTCCCCAGATTGAGGGTAAAAAGAAAACAAGAAAAATATGAAGTATATAAATCAAAGTATAATTTTATAGATATGAAAGGATATATTTAAATCTGCCAGATCACCACAAGCAAGGTATAACATACTTCAGACGTTTTTAGACCTAAAAGGTACAGGAGATATTTAGAAGTGTAAAATATCACTTTCTATTCATAATTCATGAAACATGAAACATGAAACATAAAAACATAAAAGAAACATAAAATTTTAAAGATATGCAAGAATATAAAATGATTCTGCCAGGTCCCACAAGCAATGTATAACGTACTTAAGGCGAGGGGTAAGGCCATTTTTTGGTCCAACAATGAAATATATCCTGTGTTATAGCTCTGGCCTTTGTGAATTCAGCACTTTTTACAGAATTGAAACATTTAAACCACAGCTCAAGTTCTCCGCGTTTTTGGACCAAAAAAATGGTCTTCCCCTCCCCCCCTCGCCTTAATCCGGGGAATAAGAATTTTTCGGCAAAAAACAAAATCGTCACTATTTTACCCATAGAAGCTTCATGCCAAATTTCAGAAAGATCCAACGCGCGGTTCTTGAGAAAAGTAGCGGACGGACGGAGGCACGGATGGACGCACGGACGGGGGTGATTTCATAGGTCCCAATTCTGCCTCCGGAAGGGGACCAAAAACATGATTTTTGGCCATTTGCGATGTTAATCCCCTTTCCCCTTAATGTTTTTTTTACTGGGGGATAGCTTAATGGGGGGTCAACTTCCGCAGATTTTTGTGTTCAATGTTGAGGGTGACGCCGCTGTACTACATACTTGAAATTTCATACTAAAGTAAATTGGGTATTTTGACGTCAATTAAAAAACCGACCGATCCCGACATTTTTGATGGAGTTATGACGTCATCAGTTTTTTATGTGACGTCATATCCGACGTTTTTAGAAAACATACTTCTGCTGAACCAATTCGCGTAAAAATTGCCACGATTGTTCATTTTGATGAGAAAAGTTCACAAAAAAATCTGACCGATCCCGACATTTTTGACGGAGTTATGACGTCATCAAATTTTGTCGGGATCGTTCTGATTTTTTTGTTGTTGTGAATTTTTCTCATCAAAATGAACAATCGTGGATTTTTACGTGAATCGGCCGAAGGTCATATAAAAGGGGATTTTTCAAGGGCGGTAACTCTAAAAAGTGGGGTAGCCACTGGTGTCCCCTCATTATTTTTTTTTTCCTAAAAGTATACCTATTTTTTACAAATTTCGCCTGCGGCGGACATTTAAAGTATACTTATTTCATCATTTTTCGCCTATGCTGGGTCTTAATTAAATCATTTTAGTAACATGTTAAATACTTTACACTTATAAACGTTATTTAAGCAAGTAAATGACACAATTTATTGTTTTTACTGTTTTTAGGATTTTTTAAAAAATTGTAGTGAACAAAAAACGCGCAAAAAAGGCTGCGAACAAATCCAAAAAAGGGCTAGGGGACCTTCCAAACAAAAAAATAACAACATTTTGGCAGAAAGAACCAAAATAGGATATTTCCGCAAAAATCTAACAAGTCCAACGACTAATAGCTGCGGACAGCGGTGCGCTTAACTGGTTTCGGTGCAATTTTTGTAATTCAGACAATATGGTTTATATGACTACCAGAGGGGTATCGGTTCGGGGGTACAAATTAAGAGATTTATGCATGGAAAAAAGCAAATGGAAATTTAGGCCTCCGGCCTACCCCTAGCCATTTTCAACCACAATTACAACACTAGACAAAATGAGGGTTTTTAGGGGTATTTTAACCCCCCAGGGGTTAATGCTTGGGGGCAAAAAAAATGTTTGCCCCAAATTGTAAGTACTCATTTATACGGTTCTAACGAGGTATCATCCAGACCAATCGGACCATTTTTGAGCGCGCTAGCAACTTTTTTGACATTTTTGACAAAAAGGGGGTATTTAGAGGGTATTTTCACCCCTGGGGGGTAATGCTTGGGGGGGTCAAAAAAAGTTTTGCCCCAAATTGTAGTACTCATTGATACGGTTCTAACGAGGTATCATCCAGACCAATCAGACCATTTTTGAGCGCGCTAGCAACTTTTTGACATTTTTTGACAAAAAGGGGGTTTAGGGGGTATTTTGCCCCCCTGGGGGGTAATGCTTGGGAGGGGTAAAAAAAATTGCCCCAAATTGTAGTACTCATTAATACGGTTCTAACGAGGTATCATCCAGACCAATAGGACCATTTTTGAGCGCGCTAGCAACTTTTTTGAATTTTTTTGACAAAAAGGGGGTTTTTAGCGGGTATTTTGACCCCCTCGGGGGTAATGCTGGGGGGGTGTCAAACAAATTTTTGCCACAAATTGTAGT
>JAUKWD010000091.1:0-11404 GCA_032356645.1 Aegina citrea | reverse complement strand
CATGGATTTTTCTTATACTTTAAAACATTATTCTGACAAAATTGACTCTTAAAAAAAGCCCGCGAAAAATACCGAAATAGGGGGGGTAGCCGACCTTCCAAAAAGGGGGGGTAACCCAAAAGGGGGGTAACTTTATAAGGGGGGGGGTAAAGTTGGGTAGGACACTATGTAATCGACTTGGCCTCGCCTAACTAGCCACGTAAATAATCTTAATAAATATATGTTTTTTGTTTATTTATTTTTTGGTGATCACGATCAATTTGAATGGGACAATAACAACCGCCGGGATTCTCTATAAACAAAGGTTTCTATAATACGGGAAACAATGAGCTCTAGCGACGAGGACGCTCATAGTTTTGTGAATGTTTTGTTCCATAAAATCGTATAGAGCCGTAACAACGAACCGGTTAAAAAAATATGTTAAATTCGTTTTTTTTCAAAAATTATTTTAATTTTAATTCTGAAAATCTAAAAAAAATTAAAACTAAAGTTTTATTTTCACCAGTTTCTCTGTTGACATCGGTGTCTCCAGTGACGTCACAGATGCTCACAGAAATACATGACTAAAAACACAAAATCCACGATCACTTAGTACGACCATGAAATATATAGCAGGTATCATTCTGAAAATGCCACATATCGGACATTTTGCTGTTTCTAGCCTAAAACAGGAATAGTTTGCACTAGTTTCAACTAAAAAACAATAGAAAACATGACAATGACATGACAACGGGTGGCGATATGATGACTTAACCCTATATTTGGTAAAAACTTTTGCAAGAAAATTTTGTTTCGGAGTATATGCATTTTGTCTTGACTGGGTAGGCCAAAATGAAGATATTTAAAAATATCGATTTTAGAGAAAAATTACTCTATAAAAAATATATTTTTGTTTAAATTTATAATTATTCTTCAGAAACTACATTCTTCCTTGCATAATTTGTTATACTTGTCACCTCCAAAGGGGGTAAATTCACATTCTATTCTGTTTTAAGTGGTTAAAAGTAGTTGTTTTTTACCAAATAAACTTATATTTAGGTTGAATGGGTGTCTTTTTTCATCTTAGATAGGGGTCAAAATACCCCCATTCGTAGCACATACATTTTTAAATATATGCTATTCAATTTAAATCTTGAAAAACCATCCAAAGAGCAAAAAATAATGCATTTATTTTTTTTATAGCTATCTACAACTTATAATTCGTCATTTAAAACCAGAAAATACAAAGGAAATGTATTTACAACCATGTTTTTGTCGTAATCAATATATTACTCTTTTTCATGAAAATTGAAAAAAAGAGCAAAGACGTAAGCAAAAAGGCTGACGATACCAATTTGGAATAAATTTTTCTTTTTAATTTACACGTCTTCAATGCACTTTCTTTAGTATGTATACGAGTTTATAGCTCTTTAGATATATTTTTCTTGTGTTATAGCAAAAATCGTGTGTCAAATGAGTTGCCCAAATCGCCTATTCTAGCATTTGCGCTACATTGACTGTCCATTTGATGCAACTGTTGATGGTAATTTAATCCCTTATCCACAGTAAATTTGTATATGAACACAATGTGACGTCATAATGACGTCAAACTGAGCGAAACACAGGATTAGCGCTATGATGCAATTTTTTTATGGTGGTTTTACACATTATGGAAATGTGTCGAGAAACACAACAACAAGTTTTGAACTTCCAAGCTAACGTCATTCTGACTAAATGTAACCTCGTTTTGACTATAATACTATTTTGGAACAAAAATATGAGCATTTGCGCAACTTTAAATTCTTTGGTGCCATTTCTGATTTTAATTTTACCACTTTATTTTTAAAGCATTTTTAAATCTCCAAATCAACGTAATTTTGACGAGTGACGTAATAATTACACCAAAACTGATAATTTTACCATTTTGAGCCAAGTGAGCTAAAATTACAATTTTTGGGTCAACATGATAGCGTAATACATTTCTGTAAAACAATGCTGGGTACAAATGTAGTTTCTTAATAATAATATATTATCTTGACAATTTTCGACTCAAACTTGCCAATTTTTGGTCAATTTATTATGCAACTTTGTGCAAGGAATTGGAAAATTCTATGAACGGCTTCTGAGATCTAAAAAAAAACGGACGCACAAACGAACGGATGAAAGTGAATTTGAGGGTCCCCAATGAAACCAAAAACCACATGGGGGTCAAAATCTTTGTGCAGGTAGGTTAAATTTCATACAGATCACAGAAGAATTTGATCCACAAGTACCTTGGGATGAAAAAATACGATAAATATGTCCACATATCTGACAATTAAAGAAAATGCCTACGTACCATATATTATAGACCCCTCCTCCTTCGTAAGAAAACGTACGCTTTGACTAATACACACGCCAGGAGGTGTTGCATCCCCACAAAGAAAGTGTGGGGGAGATATGACATCCCCATGAGCGACGCGAACTTCAAATTCCGAAAATGATTAATTTCTGACCCAGATTTTGTTTTTAATTATTATGTTCTAAAAGTCTTTTATCGTATTTTTTCGAATCTTGCATTTAATTCCCTGCGATCAGAAATTGAAATAAAGTTCTTCGGTCAGAAAATCACCTTCCCGTCGGAAAAGGCACTCCCTTTTCCCTAGCCCATCTCAACTTTGCATGCCCTCGATAGAAATACGATGTTTTCTGAAAAACTAGGTTTTTCTGAAAACTACGTTTTTGTGAAAAACTACGTTTTTGTGAAAAACTAGGTTTTTCTACTGAAATACTAGGTTTCTGAAAAACGTATGAACTTTCAGAAAAACATAGTTTTGAATTCAGAAAAACTAGGTATTTTTTAAGTTTTATTAAAACTTAGGTTTTCTGCAGAAAAACTTGTTTTTTCTGCTGAAATGAGATGTTTTCAGAAAAACTTAGTTTTGAAATCAGAAAAACCTGGTTTTTCACTCAGAAAAACTAGGTTTTTCTGAGAAAAACTAGGTTTTTCTGAGAAAAACTAGGTTTAACAGCAAACTTGTGCATTTCGCGCCCCATATCCAATCCCTGGTCCAATCCAATCGGCCGGAAACCAGAGAGTAAGCAACTGTAGTCTACTGGCTCCAATTGTATCAACAGAATCGCCTTAAATTTGTCAATCAACAATTCGCATACCCCCCGTTGTAAAATAAGTGCGGTTAGATATGTTGGGAAGTACCAATATACTACCAACGTACATCCATTTACAGGTACATCCATTTACAGTAAGCCCGCATTCGGTCATTTTACTTTTACTTATTGAAAGGAAATTAGTGCAGATTTGCCCCGCCACCATGGGTTGGGACAAAATTTACGAGGGTGGGAAAAAAAAGGGGATGGCCAATTTTATTTTTCAACAATTTAATTATGTTTCCTTTGAGGAAAAGATGTGAACGTCGCATTGGCAAAACAGGTGGGTACGTCGGTACCTCCCCCACGGATTCGCCATTGAGGGTGCATAGTGCGCCCGAAACCAAAGTATAATCATATTAAAAACACATTTAACTGACAACACAGCAGCTGATGAAAGGTTTATTGAATTATCCGCTGTGCTTCTACCGAGGAACTTAGCCGGGTTTTATTTCGCTGGTTTCGTGCTGTTGTCATGAATAATTTACTCTATGCAATAATTTACTCTATGCATCTGCTGTTCGAACGAGTTCTTCGAGGTGTTTTGTTGCGATTAGTTTGGTAGTTATAGTTATAGTATGTTTATGTATTGGTTTTATGCGTTTGACTTACTTAGTATTTGTTTTCTTCACTTGTTAACTATATAAAAAAATAACCTTCTGATAATACCTATCTGTTTCATAAAACAAGTTTATATCATTTTTAAATTAAATAGTCTTGTTAGAATATTTTTTTATATTCATAATTTTCGAGCGTCCTCTTGTATGAGTTATTGTTGTTTTTATTTTTTTAATTATTTTATTTGAAGTATATTTTTTAAGATACTCTAATTTTACTTATTTTTTCCACAACTTTTCTTTTGGTTTTATTATCTGTTCAGCAGAATTTCGATAAATGAGGAAGCATATTCGATATAGCTATTTCGATGTTTAACACTTCACGATACAAGTGAAACTAACGTATCTTCCAATAAATTCAGGTATATATATACAAGTTAGGGTGTTTTATGCAATCACTTGCGTCATCGTCATCTTCCAAGCACCACGAATGGATGCAAAAAATTGAGGCAAAAATGAACAAATTATGAACAATGGCTTGCATTTGCATTTGAAAAATTATGAAACTACTCCGTGTAACACAATATTTAATTTTAAGAGCACAAATGATATCTAAACAGCGCAATTAAACGATTGGAGATTGAGACAAAACTCAAATATTAACAATTGTATTCCTTCAGAAAATAATTCAATCGGTCTATCATTTTGACCTAAATTTGGCATTTTCCCAATGGCCCTATCTCAGAAAGAAAAGTTTTTCCAAATTGTTTTTGTTTTTTAGTAGGTCTATTGCAATATAAACTTTTTACTGGAGTTGGTTTTGCTGAAAATCAACATATTTTGCACTACCCTCTTCTAAATATGATATGTACCTTATATTTGTACAAAATCATAAAAACGAGAAATATTTTTTTACTAAAAACGCTGTAAAGTAAAATGTCATAAAATTTGTTTTTGTTAGTATAGCATAACTTAACACCAATTACCATTTGGGATTTCGTCTATGAAATACGTAAATAGTGGCTTGTATGTTTAATTTAATGTATCCACATGGTCTGATTTAAAAACAGCTATTTTTAGAGATTACGATAAAACGCACAAATTATGAACAAAACTATGAGTGTGTAGGAAACATTTTGGAAGCACTCCGGGAAGGGTATAGGATTTTTTAAAGCGTCTCGGCAGTAGCCCGAAACATTTTGCTTAAAAATAACATCTTCGCTCCTCCTGGGTATCCAGACTTTAACATGGCGTGCCCACAGACACAGAGCGCGTTAATTTCAAGCACGGAAATCTGTAAAAAAGTCACACGAATTACATCATTGCATTAATGCATGTCATATAAACAATGTTTGCAAGGGTTCATAATGCGACTGAAACCAAAGTTTAATCCTATTAAAAAAGCATTGAACTGACGAAACTGCAGTTGTTGTGACGTTTATTGAAATATTCGCTGAGTTTTATATTGAGCTATACCTGTTGCCCGGGACCTGTTGAGCTACCCGCTAATGAAACCGCGCTATTCTCTAGTCGTTAATTATTTATTCTAAGCATATGCCTGTCGAAAGAGTTGTTCGATGCGTTTTGTTGAGATTAGTTTGGTAGTTATAGTTTCTTTTTATATTGGTTTTATTTGTTTGACTTGTTTGCTATTATGTCCTTAATAATAGTGTGTGTGTGTGTGTATGGGAGGGGGCACATTATCGATTTCATAAAAAATAACCTCGATATCCATATATTACCACCTTCAACATTGGAATATGAAATCAATGAGCATTTTTGACAATTTACATATTTTTTTAGACAATGTTTCAATAATCGCATTGAAACTATATTTATTGTAGTAGAAAGCTTATTTATGGCCAAATTATAGTCAAATTTGAAAAATAATAGTTAAAATGGCTTCAGTGTCACCCCCATCCATTTTATCACCAACCCTAATTTAGGATTTTTGCGGGAATGTTCTAAGCCCTGTAACTTCACCCATATATTTAGAATAGTAGTGCTTTCTTCATTTGTCAACTATATTCAAATAATAAACTCTGATCAATTATTATATATGATAGATAAACCTGTTGCTTTCTTTTTTACATAATATTAAAGTAGGCTTTCGTTTGACAATGATGTTTCTTCATACGTATTTCTGTTTTCTTATATTTCTTTAATGCTTTTTTCTTCAGAATATTATTTTTTTATCACCCATTAGTTTTACTGATTTTATACAAAGAATCATTTATTTTTTTAGAAGTATCTGTATAACGTATCTGGTGTAAATTGTTTAATTACATACATACACCATCCCTTGCTTAGGGAATTGGTCTAAAACTAATTAGGGTCTCACCACTATAAAATACCAAAAAATGTAAAGAAAAATAAATATAATGTTCATCTCAGTGTCTTACTCATCTCTCGCCATTCGTCTCGTTGACTGGCACGCACTGCCCGGTTTGCTTCATGGATGTTCGCCTTCTTTATATCAGCGCTTTGCAGTTTTGCCCGGAGAAGGGCTCGCCGGTGAGAGAATAGGGACGTTAAGCAATGATGCTGGATCAGACAACGACGCTGGATTGTGCATTAATATTTCCCTTACAATAATTCAAAACTACATATTTTCTGTTATATAGTTCTCCGTGGTAATAAAATCGTTGCTAATACACCATATGCTCTATAAACCGACATAACCCCCTGAGTTGAGTTGGCCTTTAAACTGTAATTGAACACGTGACTTGGAGGGGGTCAAGGTTAATAAATGCGTCAAAAATCTAAGAACAGCGAGCATCAGACAAATTTTACTGGTTCTTATAAAAACAAACACAAGTGTACCGCGAATATAATTCGGATTATATATCTTACTTCTAACAATCGGTTTGTTTTGATTTTGAGATCCGGGGGTTTCTTTGGACTATAAGGCATATGGCTTATTGCCCTTTCCAGCGTCTATTCACGACGACACCAGATAACATGAAAATCGTGATTTTATCCAGCACAGAATAGGACGACGCGATTTGTGATACACTGAGGTAAAGTATCTATTTGCAAGTGCGCCTCCGAGTCATCAAGAGCTTTCATGAACTCAATAATGATGCTTCGGGCTATTTTGTCTAGTCGTTTCCTTTCTATGGGGGCATCAATGTTGTTTTCTGGATTTCATATTACCCGCTATTCTTCTAAGAGTAGCATATTTTATTATTGAGCACTACTAATGGGAACAGTGGCTCCTTCGAGAAAACATCTATGCGCTTCATTTGTTCTTCGGCCCACTTTATTGTAGTGTCCAACCGTAGTATTTGCTTGGGACCTTGTATTTGTATGTCGGATGGATGTGAGCAAAGATAGATTGCCCCACGCTCTGCGCAAGAGCGTATTCCAGACTCATGCCTCTACTGTCCCCACTCGTAGTTTCGGGCATCTTGTTCCGTGAAAGAAGATGCCCCTAAACCAACAAACTCATCGTGCGCTCTCGTGTACTGTGACATGTATGAGGTTTTTCCGTATTTCTCATTTTCTGATGAGTTCGATCAAATCATAAGCCAAGCTGCGAAACTTTGCGAATTGGATCGGGTTGGCAGGCAACCGTTCCAATATGCGGTTGACCATGACGAATTCATACATAGGAGTGACATCAGTGCTTGGCGAAAGCAGTTTTCGCCAAATGGAATCGGGTGTTTTCGTGCGATAGATGTACCCTGACGTCACCAGGATAGTCAAGTACTTGGAGCTTCCAGGCAATGAAGCAGAGAAAGCCAAAGCTCGCAAATATCGTTCCACCAGTTGTGCGATCAACGTCAACGATTTGTGCGATTGACGTCAACAGTTGGTCTGGTGAAAGTTTTGAATGGGCGTTCGGCATATGACTCGTTGTGTATCTCTGTTTTGGTTTCTGCTAATTATTCACCACCCACCACCTTATAATAAAAGCGCATAGAAGCGGAAGCAGAAGCCAAAATCAGGAGTTGGAAAGGTCACAAGAAAAGCATAAACTGAACTGGAGAGTAAGCTTGGTATCGCCTGGGCTACTCAGAAGCAAACCCTGTCAATACGAAATTCACCACAAGAACTGGAGGGATAAATTTGGATTTTTTTATTACACACTGTTATTGACAGATGCCCAGCTCCTGTCGGTCTGAATCTACCGCATCCACATCACATTATAACTTTATTTGATGATGGAAATTGTCGACATTGCTGGATGTTTGAATGCACGTTTATATTAATGTTTATCAAGTTGTATATATAAGTTGATGTTGTAATTTTCCTCAGGTTATCAAACATATACGTTGGAATTATCCGAGTATTTCTTTGTGGTGAAACAATCTCAGTTCCGTCTAAAAACGGTTGGCAAAGGACCTCATGAGTAAGATTATAGTTTTTCTGGCGCCCCATACTGAGATACGTGTGCAGTCCTTCTGTGACGATTTTTGTCGCTACAATGTTGTTGATAAACCCAGCAGCTCGCGATACTGGTAGGGGCGGAGTACGTCTGCACATCTCTACAAATACGATAGAAACAAGTTCTAGCAATCGAAATGTTTCTTGAAATGCATACTATTTGTTTAACTTTTTGTTTTGTTCACAGTCCACTTATTTATATCGTTTTAATAATATATAAATACTTAATCCTGATGGGGTTAGGGTTAAAAAAAGCTATCACTACCTGCATATCGGCGTGTGATCGGATATTCTAGATTCCAGATCAGAGATCCGTGTCCGGTCTTGTTCTGGCGAGAAACCTATTATAGAGACGATATCGATATGATATTGGGCAAAATCTGTTTACGACTTCATTTCGCTACAAAAGGGTGGTTGTATTGACAAAATGGCTGGTTCTTTACGATTTATAAGACACGTCGATGCTTTTCGGGTATTAGTTCATAGATTAAGGGATGATGCCACTTCATGCCGAATCTGTTTTTCTTTTCCAATGTGTTTTATTCGGCTCGCCTTTTTTAATGAAACTAGATGCAAAACATTCGGTCAAGGGGTCAAATTCGGCAGATGGTGTCTAGTTTTTGATATTCGAGATCAACAGATTATAATGAATACCTGATGAGCCTCTGGTAAGCGTCCTTTTTAAAAGTTTAGATCGCGACTGATTAATAAATAGGTCAAAAGCGTCCAATAAACAACTGGTGCACCGTAAAAAAGCATTCAGTATCGCGTGTATCTTTATCGCACTTTAAAAACACTTTTCAGTTTTGGCGGCCTATCTTTTAAAAATAATTTATCATATGGGGCCCCTTTGGGTATTAAGCGTGTTGGGTAAACCCTGTCGCCTCGAACAGTGGAGTCAACTGGGGGCTATTTGAAAAAAAGGGGACCGCCCCACCCCTCCGGATCCAGGGGTCCCACCCGGGGGGTCCTACAAAGGATCTAACTGATCCTGGGGTCACTTGTGCTCCAGCCGCCTTAAATAATCTACTATTTTCTACTCGTTGGTTTAATTCGAACAACCATTTGCATTTACATTGATTAAAAACAAATATAAGAACAAAAAAGGATGAAACGCTGAAGTAGCGGAATATTATTTTTTAATTTGACTTATTTGGGGGTCGGTCGGGCCCGTAAAATAAACATAACCATAATATTATTATTTCACTTTCAGTTTTAGAGGGATCGGTCGGGCCCGTAAAACAACTAATCAACATGGCCTCGCCTAATCGCTACAACTCTGTCAATTTTTATTTATTCTTATATTAATTATCTTCGGTCTATGTTATTGAGATGAAATACCATCTGTTGCATTAAAATTAATAAAAAAAACGCCCTAATACATTCGCGTAAAAATTCGATTAAAAAGTTCCAGCGTCCATTTTTATATTTGTTTTAACAGGACTAGATCATTGGACCTATCATAGGGCACGGTCTCACGCTGTTTATGATTTTTCGAACCTTGTTATATTTTAAACTATAAAATCCTAGCAGTTAGATATACATATAAGCAACCAAAACTACATTCAATATTGATTTATGTGACGAGGTGAACTTCGGAATAAATTATCAGAAAAGCAGATTAGTCAAAGAAAGAGAATAAAAAAACAAGCACAATAAATTGGAATTAAATCCTTTCTCATAGAGGATTAAACGAAGACAAAAGCAACACTTTATATATAGACCATTTACTGTAGTGGATGGTGAATCGTCGATGCTCTGTATTGCGAGAAGTAGCGCGGTGAATCCGATGACATCATCGCTGGTGTGAGCACTGACCGGTGTGAGCCTCGCGATGACCTGTCGCCATATTGTCGGGAAGTCGCAGTCGTCCGACAAGTTCGCTAGGAGAATGTTCTCCATGACATCCGATGAAGAGCAATCTCTCAAATAATCAGCAAGTTCCTATCGAAACGGTTAGTTCGAAAATTCAAGCAACAAACTTAACCACCCGAATCACCCGAATCAGTAGAACTGCAATCAGAACATCATCTTGCAACTGACTTGTCAAACTCAACATTAGATCACAATTCGGAGGATCAACATTACGCTAAGGTTCACAGTTTACTAGACTACGCGATACATTAATACCATAAATTAGCCTTTCCTCCTAGCACTCACGCATGCGTATTTTACCTTATTCGAGACTTCTATTTTTTAAATCGCGATGATTGTGCGTAGGAAGAACTAGAAACATTTGGCACGCTTTCAACACGTTGTAATGAAACGTTGTACTGAGATCATCAAGGCCAGATGATTGTGAGATTGAAAGTAAGATGGTTGATCGTTATGCTACGATTGATATCGTTCACAGAAATATGTATTCGACCATCTGCTAGAGAACAGTCTAATCAGTTAAGAATCGAATATGTTTAAATCTTCTGAAGTCATAATTTAATTTCCAGTGAATATGAAATTTAGTACCTACTTGATGATTAATTAACGTTATTTAACCATTGCGAGAGATACACAAAAAATCCCAAATAAATATTATATAACTAACAAATGTCTAAAATTACTCTAGCAATACTTCCCTTCGTACCTAAACATGTGAATTACAATTATTTTGAAGGAAAGGCGAAAATTAAGTCAACAACCCATATATAAGCTCCAAGTATTTTCAATATGTTTTTTGTAATCGGGAATGATCAATGAATATTTCGCATACAACAAAAAAAAAATTCATATTTTCACATCTTGATTATTTTTAAAAATAGAGATATTGTTGTCGAAATTACCAAACTTCGATGGATAATTTCCGGCGGAGTTCATTGTGAACTTCGTTTATCAAGAAAAGGATGTTTTATTTCCAGTTCCAGTGAGCAACAATTTGACAGGATATGGCTTATCAGAAGAGCATAAGATTTTTTTAGAATGAGTTTTCAGAGAGATTAACTCAAAACGATAGTGGGAAGATACGAAAGGCCTTTGCCTGGAAAGGAAAATACGAAAAAATAAGCAGATTGCATTAAATAGACTGCAGAAAAATACGGAAATATTAGAAAAGTTAGACAAACTTAAAGATTATAATAACATAATAAAAGGACAGATTACCTAATTCGTGTAGGATGTCGAGAGTTTTACCTAAGATTGTGTAGGATCTCCCGTCGCAGCATGGTCACATCACCAACTACACGATAAAATTATCCTAATTCGCGTAGGTTCACGAGGGTCTAACCCCAGTTTGTGTTCGTGTAGGATGTCGAGACTTCAAGCGGATCCCTTTGTGCAGAGTGCTTGTATAAAACATTGGTAGGCGCTTCCGCGAGCGAAGAGATGTTTGCGACTATAAT
>JAUKWD010000090.1:0-11422 GCA_032356645.1 Aegina citrea | reverse complement strand
ATACTATAAAGTTTCCAGAAAGCCCTACAATGTAGTGACAATAGCTTTATCTCATTAACAGAGTTTGTACAAGTTATCCGCGGGTAGGAAATATGAATATATGAATTTATTTTTCTCTGTCCATCCGTTCGTTCTGTAAACCAACATCTATTCATCTACACGTTGTTTTTTTATAAGAAACCCGGTTTTTAGGGTCCAGGGTCTGAAAATTCCCCAAAATTAAGAAACTCACTAAGAAACTTGAGACCCTGGGGGTCAATTAACATTTGTGGCAGAAAAATGACCCAAAATGACCATTTTTGGAAATCAATCATAAGATTAAAGTATAAGTAAAAGAGTTACAGCTTCTAAGAGATGTTTTCTGAAAACTCTTTGCCGTGATGAACGTTTTTAGCGATACTTGACCCCTTCCCTAGCTTCCTAGTGTTCTTAAAGAAAATTGTTCCACACTCCCCCTTTTATTACTATTAGGGACATGTGAGTCAGAAGAAAACTTATCAACAATTCTGTATTTGTATTATTGTTGCTGTACATTAGTTGAGATTTATTAGGTTGCATTACATATACCTATATATATATATACTATGATTAAAATAGTTTAAATTTATGTAATATACTAATAAACTTGTGCTAAATGTTATAGATGTATACAAAAAAATTATACATTGAACTAAATATATTATTATTTTTTTCCGACCGACCATAAACATATGGTTTTGTTAAAAAAAAAATATTATTGTTTTCAAAATATTATTTTTTTTCCGACCGCCCGACCCTCATACGTCAAACAATTCGCCCGTACACCTGCAAATCAACTGGGTCTAGCCGTATTATGGTCGAGTAGTATGTGACATTGTATATACAAATATGGGCCAAAATACAAAAAAAAATCAATATTTTTTAACTTGCCTAATGATGACCTTTTACAAAATAATAAAAAAAAAAGAAGGGCTGCCTAGAAATTTTGAACTCTTCTTATTACATTTGTGAGCCTAATTTAGCGTTTTCTATACTGTTTTTAGTGTAACATAACACAAAAAACATTGTTGTAGTGTATTCTTCCATAAGTCCCATTGTTTTTTAACTATATTATATACTTTAAATATTTAGATTTGAGTTTTCTATAGTTCGGTTACTGGGTTTATATAGAGAAAGCAAAAAAATAATGTCCTGGTCTGTGATCTGTGGGTGATCTGTACTATGAGATTTATTAACTATTAGACTAGAAAAAGTATAATATATCAATAGAAAAGGCTCTTGAGGTTGTAACATAGCTTGACAGAATTTCATTTATTTAAATTATTTTCCTAAGGCATGCTAAATGAATAGTCGCAAACAATTAACAAGTTGTATAGTTGTTAGAATTTGTATTGTTGCGATTTTTTGTGGATAGTTGCAAATATGGATAGTTGTGACTTCGTAAACTACCCGTGTCTTTTTCACGAAATAACAACTATCCAAATCCGCAACTATCCAAACATACCCGCAACTATCTAAGTATTCACACCCTGTTAATATTTTGCAACTATCCATTTATTGAGATACCCAAATGGATGCTAATTAAATATTAACATGTTTGTTAGTTGTGAACATTTGGGTAGTTACCATACCATTATAATTGGAATCCGTAACTATCAGTGTCTTGTTCCCGAAATCACAACTATCCATATCTACAACCATCCAAAACTTCGCACAAGTATCTTAATTTTCCCAACTTGCCAACTTTTTAATAGTTTGAAACTATCCATGTAGTAAGACTTTATTAGTCTATGCTGGTGAGAACTGTTGTACTAATCGAACGACTGTTATTATTGGTAATCGAAAGATTACTTTGCTGTGCGGCCATAATTATTTAATGATATATATTTTTTTACGCAAAGGTAACTTATTTTTTCAATAAAATAATCGTTTAGTTTGTTAAAATGCAGAGGATTTTAAAGCAATTTAACTTAAAATGCGCCAATATTTAATCTAGTAACGCTACCTGGATGGTTGTACCAAGATCTTCGATATGCGGAACATGGATTTGTGATAAAATTCAGTCGTTCGCTCATACGCACAGACTCAAGATTAGGGCTATGATTAGCACAAATAATGCATAATTGCTAGAAAAATTGCAATGAAAAATAATTAGTTATAAGAATATATTACAGTTAATTAGTTTTTATGATAATACTATATTAAAATAGATTAATAATGGTGGTCATGACGCAGTGCAGTGGTTGTTGCTATCACATTCATAAGCGAGGGAAATCAATACCTGTGCCGATAATAAGCGCTATGCTAATCTTCTACATCAACCAACATGCTAATATGGTAAACAGAACGGGTGTTTGAGATAATCGCTGGTATTATTCAAAACGTTTTCTTAAATTAATACCTGAAATTACTTACGGGGGATGTACAACGAAATCATAACGATTGTAATTGCAACTTATGGACAAAGCAGCTTTCACAATATGTCTATGAGATAAAGATTTTGCGCCAATAATCAGATCATTCCAATACACCGTTCCGCGGTCTCAGAATTTCGAGCAGATAAAATGCTGACCTTATGAAATTTCGAGCAATTTTGAATTTATATAAAGTGAATATATTCGTGCCGGAAAAATATTCGCCGCATCTTTTAGTTAATCCTTTCATTGTGTTGTATCCAGAGTAATTTTGTTGTGTTTAAAACAAATGGATTAAACGCATTGTCCATTGAATGTATGATTTTTTGTAGACCGTTTTGTCGTGCAGCTTACCGCCGCGCTATTGATTCACGAGTGAGAACTATAGGTCGTTCTTTGTACTAGGTGAATTTTGCAGTCCGGACCTGACTTTACTAGAATCGTGTATTGGATCTAATGAGCCTAATGCCAATCCGCACACTAAAACCCCCCGTACCGTCACATATAAGTAAGGGCATTGTTTTAAAGACTAATTTTCAACCGACCGAGATTCGTATACGAGTCGAGCGATCAATAATATTATTAAATTTTGTATAGCACTGACTTTGGACCAAAATTATATTTTTCCTTAGATTTACGCTTAAAAAAAGTTGAATTTTTCCTTAAACACTTACAATCAACTATATCATTCAAAATTATGAAATCAAATTCGAAAGGGTGAAAATAAGTGAAATTTTTTTAATTAGATTTGTAGCAGTAATCAAAATGAACACGATTCGCACAGATCGCGTCCAAATTCCAAGCCTGTAAGCCACAATGACAAAATGGAACAAACGCAAATCAGAACGATGCACCGAAGGACAAAAGAGGACGCACGCAAATCAGAACGATGCACCAAAAACTCAACATTTTACAATACAGCGAACACCTGGCACAGCGGCGGTTGAACAAGCAACTTTCAAATTCAAACTGTCTTCGCCAGGAAAAGCGTGCCAATTGTAATTATTATCGGTGCGAGGTTTATGCGAAGTGGTATTTGCGTGACCATAGCAGTTTCCACAGTAGATACTTTTTCTTAGATACATGTTTGGCGGAGGCGCCTAATGAGTTCATACAAATTGGTTATAATTATTTGAGTGCAGAAATACTTATTTGAGTGCAGGATTGGACTAGTGCTTATTGTCATACAGTCTTTCTGTAAGATCAATGGCAATCTGTTCACCGTTTGGTGGGAACAGTAGGGACCCTACGAACCGAGCGTCACCGGGATCCACGCTTCGGACTGTATAGATTTGTATAGTCGTTGCAAAAATAGCTTAAAATAAAAACTCCCATTGGAAATATCTAAGGGATATCTATAACATCATGTTGACAAAATAAGAACATTTATGGCAAAAACACTAGCACGGAGTTCCAGCTAAACAATCTAAAATTTGAATACGTATCAAACAGCCACCAGAGCAAACCAGCGTTTTATTATATATTTTTTTTAATTTAATTAGTCTGATGTTTATATTTACATAACGTATTGAAAATATGAACAGCCTTTCGCATGATTTCATAAAAGCTAGAATATTACAATTTAAATACGCAAAATCACACGATTATTTTACGAGATCGCTGACGACTGAAATGTGATTTCTGGCGGACCTCTTGCCTATGTAATCTCATAGAAATAAGAAATCCATCTGTCAAAACCCATATTTGATCACTTTGTTTACGACATGCGGTTGGGAATAGCTTGCGAATCGATCAAACAAGGTCAAAAATTGTATATGAAATACTTGGTACAAATATTCAAAACTGTCCTCGTGTGAAAGCTTTTAATTTGAACACGCAATCGGACTATATCCATTCGAAATCTGTTTTAAAATGCGATACATAGTATAAAAAGAAAGGTTTGAATGGGATAATACGCCTGTGTTCCCACAAACCGCGCCTTACTTGCTAGCGCGTTGGAGTTAAAGGGCCCTTTTGTTTTATCAAATCAGGATTTCACCATGTCCCTGGAAAACAGAATTATTTATGTCATGAATGTAGATAATTTAAATAGTAGGGAAGCGTCATTGTCGGTCGATATGTCTAGTGGTCGTTGGACGTTTGTTCCTTCGTAAGGTCCCTTGTAGGTTGCCTTTACGGCCAAACTCGCTCGCACATCGAAACTATTGTTGAGCTTGCTCATTCACAATAAGCCCCAATGCAATCTGTACTAAAAAAAAAAACAGGTTGCACTCAAATAATTAGAATAAATTATTGTTAAGATCGTATTAGGCACCAAACCTGTATCCCAGAGCAAAAAAACTATTTTGAACGCTGGTATGTATGTCCATTAATTCAAGGGCCGCCGAGCTGCTCAAACATTGTGAGGAGGGCTAAACACCCATAATTTTCCAATTTTCTTCTGAATTTTTTTTGGGGGACCTCCCCTAGCGGTATTGCTCCAAGGCCCCTGTAATAGAAATTAACATCGTAAGGATTTCATTGTATATACCCTGTAAAGAATCTCAGATACAATTCAATAATGTTTTGAATTTTTAGAAGGATTAGCAAAGCGCTTATTTCTCTCACGTGTTAACACATTAACATTAACATGATATATACAAAATATAATAAATAATAATAAAAAATATCAATAAAATATAAATATATGCTTAGTTTTTTTATCTTTCAGGATCACGAGATTCTTAACGAAATAGAAAACGATCTATATTTATGAGACTAAATGATAGTCTGTTATGATTTGTTTTTAGATGACTTTAATACAATTTATTATAGGAGAATACGAAATTTGCTCTACTAGTTTGGAATTCTGAATATTTTATTTATACTAACAATATAAAGTGTAATAATTACATAATCTTAAAATGATAAAATCAGGAGGGGATCAAATCCCCCGGGGTATTTCAACGCGGGGGGCGGGCGCGCTCACTCATTGGGGGAGCAGGAGGGGTAAGACGCGTGGAGATTTCGTCCCCCCCCCCGCGTTGAAATGCCCCCCAGGGGGGTCTTACCCCCTTCTGTGGGAGAGTTTTCGTTATTAATTTTGTCTCTGGCGCTGGAGGGGGTAATGTTTCCTATGAAATTCGCATCCCTCGGGGGAGCGTTTTCGTAAAACTTTAGTCCCTTCCTCGCCGGGGGAAAAGAAAACACGTTTTTTAATAAATTTAGACCTCCTTCCATATAAAGTCCGTATTAAAAAAACTAATTTTTAAAAAGATTGTACGGATGTAGTAAAACAAAACAAAAAATGATTTTTTAAAAGATTATACGAATGTAATTTTTATAAAACATTGAAGGTTTTTATCGCATTTTTTTTTGCTCATTTCAATAAATATTTTAGGATTAAAATTTTGAGGGGATTTATTTTTATAAAAAAATCCCTGCCTGGGAGGACTTTGTAGGGACAAAAATTGTACAATACAAAGAGGAAACTGTTAATTGGTGGGACCACATTAGAACCTGACTATTGTTATTAATATTCTGTTTCGTTCTTTAATAAATAATTAAAATCCATATTTCAACCAGTCTTTTTACTTTGTTATTTTCTTGTGATCAAAATATTCGGTTGCTTTATAAAAAATATTTAAAAGCTTTTTACTTTTTTAAGAGGTACACAAACAGTCGAATAAAGTATATTCACAAAGAACTTATAATATGATGCACCCTTTTTTATATCACCGACTTTCAGCATTCGCTTTTCTGTGACAATTTGGAACCTCGCGAAACGTCAACACGAGAAACAGGAGCCATCTCCGCCGTTTCCTTCGTACAGCAACACGCCCGCGCAAACACCTTCTTTGTTCGAGCGCGCAGATTTCGGTTTATATACAAGCAGATGAACGCATCGCATATCATACCCACGGAATAGGAGATATAGACGTGCGATGTTTGATGCGTGGTGTAGTTGTAGAAGCGCTCCAGTACGAGTATGATCGTGTCAGGCATAAAGCAAGTGAGAAAGATCGTCACGACGATGAACACCGGAATGAGGATGTTCGGATCGCGCGCTCGTCGATTCTGATGGAAAGGACATACAATTTCTACGCATTAACCTTTCGTACAAATGCAATCATTGCAAATTGATGAACATTTATATCCAAGCACTAAAGTAAAAGGTGTAACAATAATTAACGAACATGCGGCGAAAAAATATGGTACGTTTTCAATGTAAATAAAAAGCAAGGTTTACAAAAACCACAAATAACAAAGTCCTTTACGGATGTAGTACGCATCTGTCCGGTTTACAGTTATGTACAGCGAAGTCAGATAATCTTCTTTTAATATAATAACTCCTTACCCGAGCACCTTCTGCACTCTGGTTTCGCTTCCTCAACAACAGTACCAGATAAGTGTACACGCATGTAGAGAACAATATTGTGAGCGGATCCAACGTAGGGTAGATGTACAGGAAAGATACCTAAGTTATAGACGGTAACTCATACAAGACCAGACTCCAGCATCAGGAGACATAAAAATACAAATAGTTTTAGTGGATTTTTTTAGAGAATTCACACAAATGCATTCAACAACAAAACGGTTCCTAAAATAGATTTAACCACCCATTAAGTATGTTTTTTGTCAAATTCAACAATTATACTATACCAAAATTTGAGAAAATGGGTTTCATGGGGGGTGGGGGGGGGGATTTCAACATTTGTTTTAAAAGTAATAGTCTCGTGACGAAAGCGCTTCCGAAACGCTTTTTCTTCTAACGTGCAACAATTTATATCGCGAAGTGAGGTCGACGAGGCAGGTAAGAACCCCGATCATGCACAGCACGCCAGCGCACATGCGTCAGAGGAACGAAACGGTGGTGCAGAGGCGAATGAGACGAAGAAGAAATAGAGGTAAGCGGCCTCTCGTGCCTCTCCATCTGTACCACCATTGCGTTTCTCCGACGCGCGTGCGCTGGCGTGCTCGGTGTTCTGAGATGACGTCATATCATGTGCAGTACTTTGTCGGTCAACGCTGTTTTAATAACACTGGGAGGATTACACCCTTCTAGAAATAAATCAGATATACAAAATATGAGAAGCAGATCTCGTTACCTCAGGTAGCGTATTTTAAGAGTTACTGCAATAAAAAAGGCTTCTCAGATGTCAATGGTATTATCGAAATAGTGCAAACCTCTATAAAGTTTAATCCGATGACGAAATGCAGACTAGTCAAAGCGGCAGTCAAAACCACAGCAATGAGCCATATAAAAGCGCATGCGTACAGCATACGACGAGGTGTACAGATGCGCAAATAATGACCAGCGAGACGGAAGCGCAACAGTCGGTCGCACATCATCGCGATTACTTGTAATAGGTACACGATCCAGAACAAGTCCCAAACCAGCAGATTAACCAGACGGTACCTAGATAAACAACAGGGTTCTGTTACAAAAAACTCGGTAGAACACGAGACTAACACAGTTAGAATTAACGGAAAAATTAAGGTAAAAGAAATTCCATAAGATTAAAAATGTAGGCACTATTCTCACATATATTAGAGATAAAATGGAGCGAATTGGTTACCAGCTTTCATAAGAAATCGATCATACCAGACAGGTTCAGGAGTTAGGTCGAGGAACACTCTTGTTCCCAGGACCACGTGACAAATGCTGATAAGCATCTCAGTGACGCAGAGATTGATGATGAAGATACGTTGACTGACATGAGTGTCTTGTAGAGCGCACAGCTGCTTCGTAGTGAAGAGATGAATGCAGAACGTGAAGGTGAATATCACGATTTCGACGACGCACAGGATAGAGTGCAAGTTTAGCCCAAATGAAGGTGCTGACATCGCTAGTATGTTACCTGTATTAGAGAGATTGTTGTTTATTGCTGTTTTCGCCTAAAACCAAATGCCACTGTAAACAAATTTTTCAGGTATAGCACAATTTTCCAAATTTAAAATAATTTAGGTTTTTACTTTTTGAATATTTAAAGTAAAGTATCCATATTTTAGAAAATGTCTCCATTGGTGTCAATTTTAATCAGGCTGAGAGGGGAATGGCTTTTTGGAGGTGCGAAACGTTTTTTGATAAAATAATTACGAAAAATCCAAAAAAGTAATTTATCCAAAAAAACATAATGTCTTTTTACTATTTTTCTCTTCAGTGAGCCTAATTTTACACTATTCGTCTTGTTTTGGTCAAATTACTTTTTTACCTCGTTGTATGGTCAAAATATGTATAATTTACCGTAAAGAGACAGATGCAACTGGATTTTTTCGTATTAAACAAGCCTATCGAATTTTAATTTTTACGTTTGTAATTTATCTTGTTGTTTATAAATAAACCATTTTTTATTCTATTAAATTTGGTCAATATATATATATGTACACGTGTTTATGCACTAGTTATACATCTCAGGGCTCCGTTGCAAAACGAAAAATTAGGTTCAACCGGGAGGGTTCACCGGAATGAATAAAATCTCACCGGTGTGAACCATTTTTATTTATTTTTATTTATGTTAATCTATTACAGAAACAAATGAAGTAATCACCTAAATTGAGCACAAATACTTTCCAATCACATTTTTTTTAAGAAAATCGCCAATCAAAAAATAGAATTCTTGTGAATTTTTAAGTACCAACATGATACGAAGCACCAATATTTCTTGATCAGCCCGATTTCGGACAAAAAAGCGATTGACACAAATTATTTTCTCGATTCGACCGATGTTAACCATACAATGAGAACGGTTCAATTTTAGATAAAAGTAAGGCTTTGTACAATGCTTGATACAAGGGTTATTTATGCAACCAAAACTTTTTACCTAGACGGGTAATTTTTAACCAACATTCACCGGGACGAAGAAACTCTATTAGGATTAATTTTCCTTATAAATTACTTTATATTGCAAAACATTCGTCGGGGGATTTTTTTTCGCTAATCCTAGGGTTAACCCTACCTTACATAAGGGGGGGGGGGGGTACCTATTATTTTATTTCGAATAACATTGAAAATAATTTTCCTATGGTAAAAAAACGTTTCGATTTTTCATATTTTTCATATTAGCCTATTTGAAGTATTCCTGTGCATCCGTTCGAAATATATTTTGGTGAAGGTGTTTCGCAATAAAGGGTAAATCCTATATATTTTCCATATAATTTCAAGCAAATAAAATTGTTCAAAAAAGGGCAAACGTGACGATAATAACACCAAATTTGGTCAGTAGGCAGAAATAATAATTCTAATTGATTATGTTTAATAATTTCTTTATCGTTTCCATTGTTTTATTGTTTTCTATTGTCTATATAAATAATAGAAAAATGGAATATTTAAAAAAAAACGCACCAACTTTAGAGAGCTATGTTTTCGATTTTAGTTTTGTTCACCAAATATTATAATTTAGTCATAGTAACTAGTCCATATTTTATGTGTTTATTGCGATTTTGACTACATAAATAATTTTCATTGAAAATCACGTGACCAAAACTATGCCTTATTTTTAGACCGTTATGGGAGCATTTTTTGTCAATATTATTGAAAATGTACCATGTGACATTAGGGAGACAATCATACTAACTAGGATATTGGTCTGAGTGGTATAAATACGAATGACAGTATACGTATAAAAACCTAATAAATGAAAAAAAATATATATTTAAGAAATGGGTGTTGTTTAATTTTTTATCATGAGCATTTTAAATTCACACAGTTGTTCAAAATTTGCTAATTTGCTAAAAAAACACATAAAAGCACAATAATATTGTGACTAGTCATGTAAAAAAAGTATTTTTAGTGATATTAGTTGTGGTTCAATTCTTGAATTATAGCTTGTTTAGATGCTGGCGATTAAAAGTTCAACATCAAGAGTCACTGTTTTTTTGTGAAATAATTATTGTTATTAGTGAATTTCAACATTTTGTTCAATGTTTGAAAATTTAGTGAATATTTATGGTATCGTGCAAACCCTTTTACGCGACACCCATTTCTTGAATATTCAACTTTATTCATTCTGTATGTCTTATGTCTTTTGTAATTTCAATATTTTTTAAACCACTCAGATCAATATCCTAGTTACTACGATGTTGTTTAAGACGCTAATGTCACATGGTAAATTTTCAATAAAATTGACAAATAATGGTCCTATAACGGTCTAAAAATAAGGCATAGCTTTGGTCACGTGATTTTTAATGAAAATTAGATTTTTAGTTAAAATAGCAATAAACACATAAAATATGGACCAGTTACTATGCCTCAATCAAAATATATGGTGAATAAAACTAAAATCGTAGCTTCATAAGAATCATAGCTTCCTAAAGTTTTGGGACACCCGGTACTACGATTACTTGTTAATTGTAAATTTTTATTTCTTGCAATCGTACATAGTTGTTGCGCAATCGTACATAGTTGTTGCAAATGTTTTGGTTAACCACCCAATCTTATGTTTCTAGTTTTTTGCGGACCACCTGACACGTGACACTGACACGTGTATTTTACAGTAAATAGTTCCTGTTCAGCAGTGAGACCCTTTTGTAGCAGATTTTAGTAAATGCGTTTTTTTACGTTTTGCGTTTAATTTCCTTAGAATGCACTAGAGAAAAAAATGAGAATACTTATATGTCTTGGCTTTTAGAAATTTTTAAAATTATATTTTATTACAAAATTTTGACTTTCGCACAACAAAGGGTGGATTACAAAATACATTTTTCTGATGGAAGCAATATAGAATAATAAGTGTTTGCTTTCTACAGGTGAACATCAAAGAAAATAATATTTTTCTGTTTTCCACATTTGGGTATTCAACATGACCGGGAAATTTAAACAGGAGTCTAGTTAATGATGCTCTGTTTGAAGAAATTTCCGAGCATATTCCTAAATTGAATATGGGACAAATCGTAAAGTATATCAAGAGTGATTGAGTTTTTTCAAAGTTATTGATGCGAAATGAACCCACTTTTTCACCCATTCGAAAAACATTTTAAACATTATAATTTTTTGGACTGTGACTCCCTGACATAACCAAACACCTCAGACATACACCATGACTGGTTTATCAATCACACATAAAAGAACCCCAAAAAACTCTAATAAA
>JAUKWD010000089.1:0-11449 GCA_032356645.1 Aegina citrea | reverse complement strand
CTTGAATGAAAACCCCACAAACTCTCTAGCGGTGCTATATTAAACTTGCGGTGCTATGTTAAACTTGAATAAAAATACAAACTGTCTAGCTATGTTAAACTTGAATGAAAACCCCACAAACTGTCTAGCGGTGCT
Source organism: Aegina citrea (assembly GCA_032356645.1). Taxonomy (NCBI): domain Eukaryota; kingdom Metazoa; phylum Cnidaria; class Hydrozoa; order Narcomedusae; family Aeginidae; genus Aegina; species Aegina citrea. Next base: position 11,314 of record JAUKWD010000089.1, on the reverse strand, counting down.
ATATTAAACTTGCGGTGCTATGTTACACTTGAATAAAAAAATGTTAAACTTGCGGGGCTATGGTAAACTTGTATGAAAACCCCACAAACTGTTTAGCGGTGTTATCCTGCTTTTACGGCGCATTATGCGCAGCACGTATACACTTCGAATGCCTCGAACGAGTTCGATCGTTTGAATCTATTCGAATTAACCCTGTAACTGAACAATTATGTTCGAACAATCTACCCGTGTAATTAAGGTTGATCGAATGAAGCTACTTATAGCCAGTCCCTTTCAGAAATATTTTGCTTGTGGTGTCCTTCTGGAATCAAATCTTTTATATTCTTAGACATAAATGTAGGCGAGAATTAATATTTTTAGAGCAGAGATGTTCGCGAAAATTAATTAGCGAAATTGTGCCCGAATTTGAAAAATTCTGGGAGCAAATTTTTGCGAAATAGATTCACTGTATTACTTATGTTTTTTCTTTTTGTGCCCCCCTCCCCGAAAATTTATAATTTCTCTTAAAACGCACGAAAAGTACAAGACCATAGTACACTAAAATAATTTCTTCATTTTATAATCTATCTTCCAAATTGCCAATACAAATATATATATATATATATATCGATTAGGGGTATTTATGATCAAAATAGTTTTGGCTAGATAGACTTTTGTGGGTGAAACAACGCGGAATTTTTCGAAAATTAAAATTAAAAAATATCAGCTATTTCACAGAACAGCTCGGGTGACTGTCCTTGCATGAATAGCGCATGAATGGCGCATTTTTTTTTATTTAAAAAGTCCAAGATTTGCAAGTTTAAAATGATCATAACGGTTGACCAGTAACTTTCTTTTCTACCCGCTTACGTGTTTCAGAATCCAATGCAGTTACCGTATTGCCTCGATTAAGCCCCCAGTCTTGATTAAGCCCCCCCTGGAATAATCCCCCAACGTTTTTTCGCCTGAAGCCAATAAGCCCCTCCCTCGAATAAGCTCCCTCCCTCAAATAAGCCCCCACTCTCCTTAAACATTGCAGTTTTTATTTGGAAAATTTTAACTATTTTAGTTAAATTGCAGTTGAAAAACAAGCCAAAACTAGTTCTTTTGGTGATTTTAAGCGATTATTACTTTAAAAATTATGTATTATGCATAAAAAACATGCCATTTTAATCGTTTAATCGAATAAGCCCCCCACATTTTTTCTTCTGAAATCAATAAGAGCCCCCCTCGAATAAGCACCCCCTCGAATAAGACCCTCATGTTTTTCCGCCTGAAGTCATTAAGCCCCCGGGGGCTTATTCGAGGAAATACGGTAGTTACCTTAAAGGAATTAATTTTCGCGGGAATTAATTTTCGCGAATGAGGCCTTCAGACATTTCGCGGGAATTTATTTTCGCGAATTTTCGCGAATTTACAAATTCGTCGTATTTCGCGGGAATTAATTTTCGCGAAATTTTGCGCATTTATGGTTTTCGTAGTTTTAACCAATTGATTCGACAAAAAATGATGCATTATTAGTATCGCTGATAAGAAAATAACGTTTATTAGTTAACAACTTTTCTTAAATTGCGAAATTTTGATTTTGGAATTAATTTTCGCGAATGAGGCCTTTGGAGATTTCGAGGGAATTAATTTTTGCGAATTTTCGCGAATTTGCCAATTGGCCGCATTTCGCGGGAATTAATCTTCGCGGTTTTTCGCGAATTTGTCCGAAATTTCGCGTATTAATTCCCTTGAAAATTAATTCCCGCGAAAATTAATTCCTTTAAGGTATGAACTGTGTATTTTGGAGTTGAGACTGGATGCTCTTAATTTGTTGGGCTGTTTTTTCCAACCTAAGGTTTTTTTTAATTGTTCTTATTTGAATCTAATATTTTATCAACACAACCTAGTTCCCCCTGTCGTTGTTCGTAGCGTACACTAAGGGACTGGTCATAAAGTATGTGGGGGGGCGAATATATGGGGCAGGGTCAAAAAACAAAAAATGGGAATATTTTCTGAGAGGGGAGGGGGCATAAAGAAAATTGCGCCGCAGGCGCCGAAAATGTGGGGGTGGGACATAAAAATTGACCAAAGGGGGGTCATTAAAAGTTTCGGCGACGAAGGCAACGGAGGGGGGTGGCAAAAAATATTTTTTTAATAAATATAGTCACGTACATAATGCCCAGTCCCTAAGGGGTTGAAAACAACAACACAAAAAACGAGTGAATTAAAATTCGAATGTTTTTTTTTTGATTTGTTGGGTTGTACCGTGCTTGCGTCATTAACATACGGTAGTGATTTCTTAAGTGTAGTATTAAGAGCCATAATTCATGTATGGTCACCCGTTATATGGTCGAAATAGGGTTGGATGGATAACCGATATGTAAAATGTATTTCAATAGAAAAAAGTCCTTTTGGGGTAAAAACCGCAACAATTATTTTTTTACAATGAATTCCCTGACTATCCAGAAGGATACTTACGAGAAGTGCGGAAGGAACGCTTGTTGATCTCGAAGGATCTGGAATCGGCTCACCTAAACAAGAAAATTGTGATTACTGAAATATTTTTGCATAGCAATTAGAAACCTGATTCCTTCTAAAATCGGTTACTCTTTCAAAAATGAAATAACTTATGGGAACTCCTCTGCGTAAATGGTCATGCAGTGCGATGCCAAATGCGCATTTTTAATACGACCTTCCGTCATAACAAGCACGCCTAGCGATGGTCCCCGCTTCCGACTAAAAACAAATGACCAAAAATGATAAATGACTAAAGAAAATTGCCGTAAACCTGATTTTTGAGTCAAAATGACAAATTTTTGACCAAAAAAAGGGCCCAAAACTAGTCAATTTTCTTTGACATAATTTTAAATTAATTTATCCATGATAGACCATAACTTTAGTTCAAATAACAAAAAATAGCAGCCTACCATCAACAGATTAGAAGAAAATGGCAGGAAACCTATTTTGTCGCCACAAGCAATGAAATTTTGACCAAAAAAGGGCCAAAATGGCCAAAATGAGAATTTTACCAGATACAACACCACCGTTAAATGATTTAAAGCCATTGTCTCAAGTTTCTGAAAAAGTTACATTAAATTTTGATGAACAGTTTCGAAGAAAATGGCAAAAAAAACTGATTTTTGGGTCAAAATAGCCAATTTTTGGACCAAAAGGATTCAAATAACAAAAACTATCATTTGGATAAAAATGGGCGAAAACTTTTTTGTCACCACAAGCAATGTATTTCTGACCAAAAAAGGGCCAAATAGTCAATTTTCAGATTTTTCCCGGGGGAATTTTTTTCGCCATTTTTTTAAGACCAAAAAAACTTAGTTTCTATGGCAAAAATTAACAAAATCTTATGATTGGATTTGAAAAAAATGGTCAAAACGGCCGTTTTTGGGAAAAAAAATGGCCAAATTTTGGTCACAAAAGAGCCAAAAAGTCCAATTTCAGATTTTTCCCGCATAAATTTTTTTCGCCATTTTTTTAAGACCAACAAACTAGTTTCTATGGCAAAAACTAGCAAAATCTTATGAACGGAGATGGAGAAATTGGTCAAAATGACCGTTTTTGACCAAAAAACTCTTAACAAAACTGATTTATACAAAGGAATTTTAGAATATCGGTCACAAATAAAAAAAAAACGTGTGAAAATGGTTTCACTTCGCAAGTGAACATACCTTCCAGTACCGCTTTTATACTTTGGTCAATATAAATATTGAGTTTATTGATTTCCGCGTCGGCTGTTGAGCCAAATGACGAAGACTTTATTTCTTCATCCTCGTCTTCCGTTTCATCATCTTCTTCTTCGTTTTCTTCCTCATCTTCATCATCATCTTCTTCGTCTTCTAAAAACGTTTTTTTTCTTCATATAACCAACTATAGGGGTCTAAGGTCAAAAATGGCCAAAAAGCTAGACAAATTGCTAAGTAACCCAAAAAAATGTCCCAAAAACGCAACAAACAAGTAAAATACCTTAATAATTACATTTCCTCCAAATTTTGTTACAAAAAAAGTTAAAAGTCTATAGTACATGTCAAATGCAATTAATATAAAATAGGTGACAAGGAGAGATATCTTCAGTAGCCGCTAAGCAACTTTTAACATTGTTTGGTGTTTTTAACCAATTTTGTTTCGATTGTTATTTTTACATTATCTAATTGTTTTCTAGCGGCTGTCAGCTGATATTCCTTTGTTTTTCGTTTTTCGCTAGAACTTCCGGAAATATATTCCATTTGGTATGAAATTTTAACCGTGGCTGTAGTTTGAAGATATATTTCAAAGACAAATTTCAAAACTTAAATTTTACAAATATACCAATGTTCTACGGGATCATCGTTTTCCTCTATTAATTACATACAAATTATTTTGTTTACGTTTTTGGCCATAACTTTGTGAAAACGCATTCGTTTAGGCTGATATTTTCACAGAAGTTACAGTTCTAAAGAGTAATCTAAAAATCAAGAAGGCTAACAAAAGCATTGCCTTACTAAAATTATTGTCCGGGTATACCAACCACGCATTATTCGATCAATTATATAAGATGTACGTTACACCTCATTTAGACTGGCGACGTTATCTATAACGAGAAACATTTAAACTCCATGGTCCTTCTAGAGTCTGTTCAATACCACGCCGCTCTTGTTGTATCTGGATGCTGGCAAGGTACCAATAGGGTTAAGGTGTAGATCCACGCCATTATCGCTGACTTGTTCAGTACTACAAAATCATAAATAATTTCACTCCTGCATACTTGAGAGAATGTATTACGGATGTTCCAGTAAACATCACTAATATATTCTCTGATTCGTTTTTTCCGTATTGCCTTAAGCACTGGAACAATCTCAGCGCGCCTATCAAAAGTTCTGTTTCTCTGTCAATTTTCAAGAAAGCGTTATTGAAAACCGTCCGCCCTGTTGCAAGACCTTGTTTTAACCTTAAAGAAAATTTTGAGCTAGCTCGCATAACTCGTTTTAGTGATCTGCGCGAACACAGATACCGACACCATTTTAAATGCTTGTCACCTAATTGCTCATGTGGTATTGATTTTGAATTTATCCAGCATTTTTTGCTTCACTGCAACAAATATTTGCGAACCAAATACTTAAACTGCTCTCTCAACTTAATTATCATGCTCCAGGTATTACTTGACTTGATACCTCTCTACTTCTTGATATCTTACTCTATAGCAGCAATGACTATGGTGATGTCCTCAGCCACAGCATAGAAGCTTGAGGCATTATTAACCTAAGCTACATTATTTATGTTTTTTTTTATAATTTCCAGAATTGACAGGTTTAGCTCTCCATAAGATTTAAGATGCTGCTAGATGTTGCCTAATTATTTTCTTGACTTCATACTTGATTTAATGCCGTTCCTGCTTTTATACGATGTTGGGTGGAGTGGTGCTCCGTCTTTCAGACCATGGTACCAACCCCTTTTCCGCTTCATTTAGCAGCAGCTTGTATCTTACCATTACCAATGCATTCTCAAGCTCTACCAGTTTTGACAGCCTAGAAGCTCCTTCATGAGGTGTAAGATGTGGCTGATGTTTCCCGATTTTGCTTGACCGATGTACTTAATTTAGTGGATCAGTGGAGGGGATGACACCGCTATCGATAAATGAACTAGGCTTGTCAGTAAGAAAGAGATCAATGCAAGTTTCGATATCCTCTCTAGGAAATTTGTGGGCTCCAAAATAAGTTGCTCAAAGCAATTAAGCAACATGAAAGTACTTAGCCTTTTCACCAGGCACAGTTTCATGGCGCTCATCACTCCGAAATCTAGCATTAAAATTATCAGTCAAGGTAACCAGGGAAGGCTTTTCCCGGGCTATTTTGTCAACAGAATCCTTCAAATTGGAACAGTAAGCAACCACGTCACCCACGGTATTCATGCTAGGGGGTCTATAGGAAATCTTTTTGCTACCTAGTCTAATATCAGGTATGATGTTCTCATTAGTAAGGACAAGATCTAGCCGGTTAACAATAGGCAAATGTTCTTTAAAATATAAACAATTTTTTATTTATCATTGAAACTTAACGTATAAATACAGATGTAGGGGAGGCGGGAAATAATTGCAATAATTACCGTGCTCCCACCACCCCTAAAACGTTACACACATAAACAATGCGGACAGGACGAGGTACGCAGAAAAACGATGTAACGCGACAAACCCGTCTGAAAACTGGCCGCAACCCCGGAAGTGGGATCACTGAAAGTCATCCCGTGACATCAGGATCGGGGGATTTAAGAGTTATGCTAGACGCGGTAGAAAACAAAAACAGACTAATGAATACAAAGAGAAGGGATATGTGGGTACTCGTCATTTAAAAAAAGACTCATACAGTACCTAAAAACATCTTGTACAAAAATACTACTCATACGGACAGTAAAGAAATGAGCGATTGTTTTAATGACTTCTTTGTAAATATTGGGAATTCCGTTGAAGCTAAAATACCGCAAGTAGATACTCCATTTACCGAATTTTTGAAAGATAAAAACAATATTTCCTTCTTTATGAAGCCAGTCAATGAAAATGAAGTAAAATCTATGATATCAGATATGGCTACATCAAAAGCATGTGGCCCAAATAGCATTCCTACGCATATTTTAAAAACAAACTTCGAGTTCCTCGTTTCTCCACTAAAACATATAATAAATTTATCATTTAGTGAAGGTTGTTTTCCTCAGCTTCTAAAACTCGCTGAGGTATGACCAATCTTCAAAAAGAAGGATAAAAATAAATGTGAAAACTATAGACCAATATCATTATTATCAAACTTGAGTAAACTGTTCGAACGTGCTATGCACTCTCGGATCGATGAGTTCCTTGAATCTGATAATATACTCTCTCAATTGCAGTTTGGTTTTCGTAAAAAGCATTCAACAAATCACGATCTTTTGGATATTTTTGAAAAAATAAAAGAAAAATTAGAGAAAAAACTTTCTCCTGTGGCGTCTTCATTGACCTTGAAAAGGCTTTTGATACCGTAAACCATAGAATTCTGCTTAAAAAGCTAGAATTTTAAGGAATACGAGGGATAAGCAATCAATGGTTCCTTTCTTATTTGTCAAATAGGCAGCAGCAAGTGAAACTGGATGGTAAAAAGTCTTCATATTTGAATATTACATACGGTGTCCCGCAAGGGTCCATTGAAGGACCACTTCTATTTTAAACATTACACATTAACGATATGAAACATTCGGGTAAAAATTCAATTTTACATCATTTTGCAGATGATACAAATCTTCTGTGTAGTGATGTAAAATTATCCCTTAACGTAGACAAAACGGAATTCATTGTCTTCAGACCTCCTCGAAAAAAAAACTGATGATCGTTTTACACTAAAGTTAAATAGGATAACTCTATATGAATCGCCTAAAATTAAGTATTTGGGACTAATTCTGGATAAAACGTTATCCTGGAAACATCATAGCTAAGCCGTGCAGTCGGTATTTTATACAAAATGAGAACATTAAACACTCCAAAAAATATTTTGACTTCACTTTATCACGCTCTATTCCATTCTCATATGTCATACGGTAATTGTATATACGGTTTAGCGGAATCCCAATACATCTCTAAAATTATTCTAATTAAAAAAAGAGCCATTCGCATAATATCTATGGCCCCTTTCAATGCACACACTGAACCACTTATAAAAAATTTAGGTATTTTGAATTTTTCGAAAGCTCTGGAATTGCAGTTCTCCATGCTCATGTGGCAACATGAACATGAGGAACTTCCTGTCTGCTTATACAATTCACACACATAATACGAGAGCATCCTCTTCCAAAAAACTTTCTGAAAACATTTTGGTCCAAACGGACTTGCATGGCAAAAAAAACGCTCCAATTTATTGGACCACGGGTTTATAACAAGATTGTCCGATTGGAATTTTATATCTTTTGGACAATTAAAATATTATCGCCTTTTTTTCTTCTTCGCCAGTCAAAATTTTATACTCGGTATTTTCAATTTATTAGTCGAAAATACACCTATCCCGTCTCATCTATCCTCATTTTCGGTAAGTATCGTTTGTTTTGTCTTGTTTGTGCTCAGTTTTGGTCTATTTCGTGTTCATAATACATTGTTTATTTAGTTCAATGCTATTTTCTCTCAATCGCATAAGGTGGTGTCTTAATTAGCTTTTGCTAGGGACCACTTCCTTTCTTGTAATTATATGCACGATCTGTATAACTACATGAGAAATAAATATATTGAATTGAATTGAATTGAATTGAATTGAATTGAATTAGCAAGAGAAGACAGGAGAATAGATCGTTGGGTAGAGAACCTTTTATACCCCAAGAGTAAATGCTCAATAGTTTCATCGCCTTGGGCGCAAGCACATGTAGCATCGGGGCAGTTGGCAAAATGATGATTTTTACGATGAGCGCGAAGGTCGCTTAGTCCAACACGAAGCTGGTCTATGCGACGAATACCGTTATTGTTTATGGCATTAAAGTACGGTTTAGGCGGGAGGGGGGACGAGGTAAGCTTAGTGCGTCCTTGACAAATTCATCAAGCTTGTCCCAGTTGGACTGACAATAGGGGAAAAAGAATTAGCATATCGCTGTGTAATATTGGGTCTAGCTCCTAATTATCTCGCTGAGAGAGTAAGAGACACTCCACTCTCTCAGCGAGATAATTAGGAGCTAGACCATTTTTTTTATCTTGTAGAACATTGAAAGCCTGCGAAAGTGTCGTCTGTCGGAAAGGCTTTCCCAGCCTAGGTCAGAGTAGAGCTAGATCCGGCTTGAACCCTTCCAAATACCAGTCACTATAAGAGCAGCCTGGTATTGGACGGACTCGAGGAGGAGCATGGAGTCCTTGAGTTGATCGTGACAGATAATGTCTCCATAGTCGAGGTGTGGTCGAACGTGCGTCTTGTAGATCTTGTCAAGAGCTGGGCGCGTAGTGTATCTGGAAAGAAATTTTAGCAAACCAAGGCTTTTGTTGGCCTTCTTGATTTTTTCCTCAATATGTATGCGGAAGTTGAGGCGTTGATCTAAAATAATGCCTAGATGCTCAGTATGCGACTCTCTTTTGACTGGGATACCATTGAAATAAAGTGGAGGGTGAACAGGCTTTTCTTCTTGTAGGAGAAAATAATCTCGATAGCCTGCTTGGTAATATCAGGGTTGAAATCCATTTTTCACTGACGCCCCCAATTAGTTATAATGTCTAAGTCATCCATGAGTTGGAACTGGGTTTCTTCCACATCCCGCACCCTAATAAAAAGAGAAGAGTCGTCCGCAAAAAGGCGCATGTTTGATGATATGTTCTCTGTTAGGTCATTGATGTAGATAAGAAACAGTAATGGACCAAGAGCGGAACCTTGGGGAACTCCTGCTTGAATGGATTGCCACGTGGATTCCTTACCATTGAGAACTACGCGCTGCGTCATTGAATTCCCCGTTTCAACTTTACCCGGAGTAGCCTTCGTCCCAAATTCCTAGGAGCGCACCTTTTTTTGCTTTGTTTACATAAGGTTCTCACGTTTCCCACATTTTTGAAAAACATGAAAATGGCGTCATCGAATTGACCATATCAATTTGACTCGGTGTAGCCTTCATACCTAATTCATAGGAGCCCTCTTTCATCATTTATTGGCTTTGTTTAAATAACCTCTCACATTATCCATCACATTTTAGAATTTAAAAATCGCACTATTAAAAAGGTGTTTCATAGAGCTTTCAGAAAACGTATACATTTTCTATGATGAAGTCATCTACTATGAAGTCATCTACGCTGATGGAGTCCTGAGCTACTAGGAAGCTTCAAAGAGATTTTGGACCAAAAAAGGGCAAAAAGGTTAAATTTTATCCCAAAAAAGGGCTAAAATGCCCAAAACAAGAACTTTTTCAGACACAAAACTACCGTCAAATTATACAAACCAACTGTCTCAAGTTTCTGACCAGTTTATATCAAAATTGTGATGCGCGGTTTAAAAGTTATGGGCTGTTTTGGCTAAAAATTACAAAAAATGGACCGTTTTTGGCCCAAAAAATGCCAATTTTGAATTTTCGAGAAAAATCCGCTTGGAACATTTTGTTAGTCTTAAGATACCACTTTGTACCAAATAACAAAAAAATCTGATGCAGTGTTTTTTAGTTATAACCGTTTCAGACGGACACGCATACACACACACACACACACACACTGAGAGCTTGAATTTTAATAAATTAGAAAATAAAGAAAATAAACTAATGATAACAGAATATGAATATGAATGTTTCTTACCGGCATGAGAACTTCCGTATGGTTGGTCGATGTGTTGGTCAATATGTTGTCGAAGGGATTGCGAAAACTTTTCAACAGGAACTCGGAAAACTAGAAAAACGTACCACAGAAATATCTAACTGTTTTATACTTTTATTTGCTTAATATCTGTATCTTGGATGAAAGAATATCGACGGTTGAAAAACTATGGGGGTTTTTATGAAAAAAATTGGAAAGGGACTAGAAATAGGTCTTTCTAAAAGCTTGGTGCCGAAGTGGCATTTTTTACAATTTTTAGTTCCAAAACACAAATCTTGTATCTGGGAGAGATGTTATCATAGTTTTGATATCCGAATCTGTGAATCTACTTGGCCCCCCCCAATATACTCCACACCTCGCATACTTTATGACCAGTCCCTAAATGTGGTGAAGTCAAAGGGCGAAATTTTCAAAATAACTGAAGTGAGTCCCCAATTAAAAACTTCAGGAGTACTCTCGGGTTTCAGCTCCCCCCACGGCTTAATTGTTGCGCTTAAAAGGTAATTTAAATAGAGTATGAATAGACTAAAAAACAAGTACGCCTAGCGATGGTCCCCCGCTTCCGACCAACACAACAAATGACCAAAAATGACAAATGAAAATGGCCGAAAACCTGATTTTGACATAATTTTAAATTAATCTATCCATCAATAGACAATAACTTTAGTTCAAATAACAAATAAGTTGCAACATACCATCAACAGATTGAAATAAAATGGAAAAAACCCAATTTTGTCACCCAATGTCAAGCAATGTATTTATGACCAAAAAGGGCCAAAATGGCCAAAACGAAAATTCCCTAGACACACCACTACCGTTAAATGATTTAAAGCCATCGTCACAAGTTTCTGATTAAGTCACATTAAAGTCTGATGAGCGGTTCCTGATTTTTTGGCTGAAATGGCCAATTTTTGGACCAAAAAAGGGTACAACACTGGCCAATTTTGTTTTTTTCAGAATTTTAAATTGGTTTATCCATTTATAAACCATAAACTTAGTTTAAACAAGTACGCCTTGCGATGGTCCCCCGCCCCTAATGACAAAAAATGTTGAAAATATGCTCGACTAAAAATATGT